>JBBPTY010001154.1:0-11023 GCA_038094335.1 Tylopilus aff. striatulus | reverse complement strand
TAGGATTGGTCTGGTCTAGCCTGTCTAGACCTAGCCAGTTGGGAACCTTGCTGTCAGATTCTGTATACTAGCCAGTTCTGTCCAGTTCTGTCCAGCCCTGTCCAGCAGAAGGTCAGTTTGCTGATGAATGGCAATACTGCCACTTATCTTCTTATCTTCCAATCAGCTCATTCTTTCCTTACTTAGTCATGGTCTGTGTGCACATCTTTTACATATATAAGGACCATGCATGTAACCATAGTCCTCATCTTGAATCTACTTCATCATTCACTCTAAACTGGCCACTCTCTGAGGTTATACCTAAATACTAGAACAACATCTCCACTTTATATCTTTGAGCTCATAGAACTAAGGTTCTTGCTCTACTTTTATCCTCTTTGCCAGTCCTGAACATAAACCAAAGTCTACACCATTGCCTACCTGGTGTAAACGTAACACATATGTCTGATGCTCAAGTTATACAATTCAGTGTGAGTCACTAACTGCAAAAAAGCAAGCAGATGAAACTTTTGAGATTGAGATAAATCATCAAAGCCAACAAGATACCCAAGACTCCCCATGCAAAGATGTGTCTTCAAGGTCCTGGTCAACTATGTAAGCTCTATCAGAAGCTATTACCAAAGAGTGGGCAGGAAGGTGAAAGGCATTTCTGTTCCAGGGAGCAATCCAACCAAAGCAGCCATTAGAAGATTGAAGCCAGCTATCCTTCTCAGATATAGAATCCAAAGACAAGAGTTGCTCCACTCTCCAAAGTTTGATGGACTTATCAAAAGAGTTTGTGGCAAGATACTTTCCATCAGGAGAAAACACAACAGATGCAACTCTTTCAGTGTGTCCTGTGAATGAACCAGCTATACACTGACCAGTGACAGCATTCCAAAGTCTAATGATTCTGTCTGTTGAAGCAGAAACAATGTATGTGCCATTGGGTGAATAGGCCACAGACCTGACTCGATTGGTATGTCCCTGAAAGGGATCTGCCAAACACTGGCCAGTGTTTGCATCCCATATTCTAAGAGTATTGTCTTTTGAACCAGATACAATTTGGGTGCCATTGGAAGAATATGCCACACAGTTGATTTCATTTGTGTGCCCAACAAATGGACCAGCCATGCACTGACCAGTGATTGCATTCCAGACCCTGATAGTCATATCAAATGACCCAGAAGCAATTTGAGCACCATTGGGTGAATATGCCACTGATTGAACTCCACTTGTATGCCCCTTGAATGGGCCTGCCACACACTGGCCAGTGCTTGTGTTCCACAATCTAATGGTTTTATCCATTGAGGCAGAGGCAACACAAGTGCCATCAGGTGAATATGCAACACATGCAATGCCTGATGTGTGTCCTTGAAATGGACCACCTACACATTGACCAGTGATCACATTCCAAACCCTTATGGTCATGTCATCTGCACCAGAGGCAATGTGCACCCCATTGGGTGAGAAGGCAATGGACCAGATTTTGTTTGTATGCCCTTCAAATGGACCAGCAACACACTGACCAGTTGTTGCATTCCAGACTTTGACAGTTTTGTCCCAGGAACCAGAGGCAATATAGACACCATCAGGTGAATAGGAAGCAGAGGTGACAGTGTCTGCATGCCCCTGGAATGGATGTGCAACAGACTGGCTAATGACATTCCAAACTCTAACAGTTTTATCTGAAGAGCTTGAAATGATATGGTTTCCATCAGGGGAGTAGGAAACACAGGCAATTGCATCAGCATGGCCCAAAAGTGGACTGCCTACACAAAGACCAGTGGCTGCATTCCAGACCCTGATGGTTTCATCCCATGAGCCAGACACAAGATAGTCACCATTGGGGGAAAAAGCAATACATTGAACAGGTTGGTTTCCCAGGAATGGACCTGCCACACACTGACCAGTGGTTGCATCCCACACCCTTATGGTTGTGTCTTTAGAACCAGAGGCAATGTGGATGCCATTGGGAGAATAGGCAACACACAAGACATGTGCTGTGTGTCCCTGGAAGGGGCCAATCTCACATTGGCCAATGGTTGCATTCCACACCCTAAGGGTCCTATCTTCTGATCCAGAGACAATTTTGGTACCATCTGGTGAGTAAGCAACAGAGTATATAAAGCTGCTATGCCCTTGCAATGGACCAACTACACATTCCCCAGTCTTGGTAGCCCACACCCTAATGGTATTGTCTGCAGAGCCAGAGATGACTTGAAGACCATCAGGTGAGAATGCCACAGAGCAAACATTTCTTGTGTGCTCATGAAATGGGCCTGCTACACACTGACCAGTCTTTGCATCCCAGATCCTGACAGTCTCATCCTCTGACCCTGATGCAATATGGAAGCCATCAGGTGAATAGGCAACTGAATGGATTCCACTAGTATGCCCCTGCAATGGACCAACAACACATTGACCAGTCCTTGCATTCCAAATTCTGATTGTCTTATCCCTGGAGCCAGAGACTATGTGGTTTCCATCAGAGGAATAGGCAACAGAGCTAACTATATCTGTATGCCCTTGCAAGGTATAAACCTCTGCTGGCCAACTGGCTGGATGGGCTGAACTGACTGAGACATGTTTCTGAAGATGTTCTAGCCAGAGTTTGTGAAGTGGGGAGTTGGTGGGGGTTTGAGGCATGGCTGATAGATAGAGGTGGGGGGTAGAGTCTCTAAGGACAGAGGCAAACACTTGGATAAACTGGGATGTCTCAAATGCAAGGGTAGCAAGCTCTTGGTCCTGGTAAAATTTCAGTTAACACCAATTTTTAACTAATGCTACTTGCTCTTACATTGGCCCATTGTTGTAGGACAGCACAAGTATCCAGGGCAGACAGGATAGTGGAGACAGGAGAGGAGAGGGAGAGGAGACTGATAGCTTCAAGCCAGAAGGGAAGGTGTGCCTTGAAGAAAAGGGTTACCTCATTCAACAGGCCCTGGGTGTGGTCTGCTTGAAGGTGATGCATCCAGTATTGGCAGGAGTATGCAAGGTGAGGGGGAATGGCTTCAGTGATTCGAACAGGGAGATCAGGGACAGCAGCATTAAACGACCGAGAGTCCTTCAGGTCACAAATGTTGAATTGGAGCATTTTACGCATGCAAGCAAGCAATGCTTTGCCGAGGTGGAGTGAGTGCTGGGGTAGGATGAGGACACGGAAAGTGGAACTGCGCATCGGATCCAGTAGAAAGTCAGGGAAGGAAGTATGGAGGGGTCATATTGGCTTCTCTTCATTAAGCACACCATCCAACAAGGATCCCATAGGCTTGATGATTGCTCGGATGTTCAGGTCTCTACGAAACAGCTCGGAGAGAGAGGTGAGCGATAGTGGTTCATTGAGGGTGAACATAATGGCCATGACGGTGCAGAAACGTGCTCGAGTGTCGTCCGATGTGAATAACTGGGATAAAATTGTGTGGTACAATAAATCTAAGGAATGGCCACCGCCGAGATTGGTGCTTCGCAAGAGTTTCTCGAGCCGCTCTGATGGATCGAGTCCAACAGACCCATACCCTTGGATGAACCCACATGCAGTGGATGTCCATTGGAATAAATGCTCGGAATGTTGGATGAGTAGTTGGCACCACTCCCTGTTTGGCCACGAATATTCGAGTTCTGGATATCGACGAAGGGAGTGGAAGATGAACTTTTCAATATCCTCATCAACAATATCGGCAGGAACGTCGCTCATTTGCTTCAAGACAATGTCGGGGCTCGACGAAAGTTCGGCAAGAATATCATCCTCAGGTCGCGCAGTGATGAGGAAGCGAAGGTTGGTTGGATGAATATTTTTGGAAATTTGTTCTACGATGGCTAAGAGGAGCGGTCGACGACTGACCGGATCTCCACTCTCATCAACAGCGTCAATGACGATGACGAGCGGTCCGACAGCGTCAAGGTCCTTTCGGGGTTTGATAATGAGTCTCTCGACTTGCTCCAAAGGCGACTCAGATGTCCGAAGTGCTCGATTGTCCTTCACGACCCTCCAAAGGGCGGATTTGTACAGGGGATCGTGATCGGAGAGATCACGTGCAATAGTACTGAACAGGTTCGTCGCGTTACGGCGAACGACGTCTGTACGTGAGAAACAGTATGACGAGCCCAATCGTCCATGGCGATCATAGAGTCGAGCAATCGAGTGAGCTACTGCGGACTTGCCAGATCCAGCAACGCCTATGAGAAGGCAGACCTGTGGCGCATCCTCGTTCGGATTATTGAGAATATCGCATATCTCGGCGAGCAATGTCTCGCGGGTGCCAGGAAGGCATTCCTTTTCACGCCTGAATCTAGCACCGGCTGCATATGGCATATCATTCAAGTCGATAGACTCCGCTGTAGCTCAGGAGTGAGCATGAGACAACACTCCGAGTCCATCGAACATACTGGTGGCCTGCACGATGTTCATCATACGCACGACGGCAATCTCCGTCTGAACTGCTACTCCCTCTAGGAAAGCGGTTTTCAACTCTCGCAGCTTGTTCTCGTAGTCAGCTATTCTGGTATCGATATCAGAGACGGTGTATCTTGCGGTACGAATCCCTATACGGAATGAGAGATGGCTATGGCGGACGCAGAGCTGACTGACAGAAATTCTTGCGCTTGGCGTACTCGGCAGTGAAGTACCCGCATTCTGTCACCTGTTGGGTCAAAAGTGTGATAGTCTTCAGATGTACTTTGATTGCCCTTAAGGGTTCGGCGTCCTCAACGAACGCAAGAGCGTCGTTCATTGTGCTTGCCAGACGGACTATCTTGTCGTCACGCTCCTTTTGTTTCATGAGCACCTATGCAGAGCATCGTCAATGGTCAAGAAGATATACCATAACTAGCAACAGACCTGGGTCGCAGCGGACAAAACGGACCAAGCGAGCGAGGCATAAGGATGGATCTGGGTCGTGGTCAGACCATGGCTAACTCGCGACAGGGACGACAAATACCTCTGCTATGCCAGACACGATCTTGTTCAAGAGACTAATCCTGTCCATCAAAACGGTCCATATACTGATGGCCTCTAATTTCTGTACGTTTGTCGTAATGGTGGTGCCAATGTCAACTCCCGAGCCAATCATTCCGACGGATGTAGGGGTGCTAATGGAATTGACCGCTTCGGTGGCGGCGGTGACGGTGTGTGTGGCTTGACGCTCTTCTGCATCCATTTTTCCATGCAACTCAGTAGTCAATGCAAACTTGATCGTGTTCCCCACAAAATCGGGTTGATCTGCAGCATCATTTCGTAGATGATCTTCAAGAACTGCGATAGTCGAGCCTGAATTCAGTAGCTGATAGGATATAAACGGTCATCGTACCTCCATCTCTTAATTTCTCCAGCGCCCCACAGATAGTATCATTCAGCATTCCAACGAGTTCGTCTTGTCCGAAGCGATGCTTCTGGTAAACGGATACGCGTAGGAGTGAACGATCGTCCCCGTCACTGACAAAACTCAGTCTACTTCAACGACACGAGTAAGAATTACCCACAAATAGAATGTATTATCCCAAGTGGTGCAATTATTCTTTTCCTTCACATTGTTTGTCGATCGCGAGGTATCTCCTACAGTAAACGTCACGCGATATTGTCTTGCAACAGGGAAGGTGCGCTTCGCCTGAGTGCGGAATTCGATGTCTGTAATAAAGATGGATACTAAGCAGGAGAGGGTCATGTGGCGTCGCCGCCCACCTTTGATAGTGATGGTTTTCGCCCTAGAAGCTCGTTAAACGCAGTCCAGGTGATTTACAGAAGGTGATGAAGGTACGTACGTGATAATCTTCGCGGTATTTGCAGTACTCATTCTCGTATTGGTGAATCAGACGATGTACAGGATGGATGAGTGGGTGAGAGCTGACTCAGCAGGTCAACGTACCCGCCGGGAACTACCGGGCCGTTCGCCGCGCTTTGCTTTGCGCCGAAACGCCTCCAATTCAACGATCCACCTAGCTAGATTGATGGACGGTAACCCTCACGTCTTTTCTGTTCGAACACACAGCGACATTGAAAATACGGGTCACGGGTCATGGTATTGACATGAGAGTACGCACCGTTGTTGCCCTCCACCTCCCCGAATCGCTTCGTCCGCTTCCTTGGGTAGGATCTCCTGTGGAGAACACGAGATCCCGCACACGCGCACGCAATGGGCGCGCCGTCGGCTTCCATCTGCGTTACATCTGCCCACCTGCTATCGTCGGGGCCGACATGGATGGACGACCAAAGAGCGATCGTTACCAGTAACTCCCATACGGAATCCCGGACGGTCGCGCTCAGTTTTGCAGCGCCCATGGTGGACGACTCCATGCCATGAAATGTGGGACAGGTCCCACAGCACACGGAAACCCTCGCGCCTTCGCCTGTCACTGACTGGGAGAAGGTACTATCAATGCCCCAGGGCGCAGTGGCAACAACCTGAAGTCGAAGCATGAGCTGCTAGTAATCATTCCAAAAGGTGGGTCTCCACGCTACACCTTTAACAAGAAGAAGGCCGAGTAATACACGCGCCTAGTCTCTTCCTCTTCCCATTTGAATGACACGCCTTTCAAGGCCTCAAATCACCCGAAATTTTGGCATGTCAAGTGAACTACATGTGCGATAACTCTGACCTACATTCGTCGTACGCAGGATTATACATACCAGTAGGATGCCTTGACCATATGTTCTGACTGACGGAACATACTGATATGATTATACCCACCAAAAACTTCGAGGACCAGAGCAATCCCACTGTGTTGGTTCCCTTGCTCAAACGGGATTTTGGGAATTACGGACATTATTTTCTCACGCGCTGGGCTTGGTATGTCGAACAATCACCAAGTGGCCTTGCCTTGCACGCTCACTTGCCCTTCGCAGCTCCTGATGCTATCCTCATCTATGGAACTTACACGAGCCCCCGGACTGGCAGGGTGGCCATGTGGGACATTTATCTCCGCTACGTCCAAGTAACTTATTCCGAAATTATCTGACCTCAGGTCCGAGTGCAATCTCGGTGAAGGTATACACTACGGGCTGGCCCTTGTGAGGGGCAGACACAGGGGTCCAGCGCGTATCTGGAGGTGAGTGGTTTATCCACGTAGACCTACCATTGCTAACTTGTGCGGAGAACTTGGATTTGGAGTGCTGACTACGACCTGGACGGCCCTCTAGGACGTCAGACAAGCGTTTTCACGGGGCGCGGGACATAGTCAGAGTTCTCCGGGCTTGTGTGGATGATTGGTACCAGTATGTTGTCTATCCTGTCTGAAGCCTTGCGTATTGCTGACGTCCATATCAGCATATAAGTGGGTTCAGCTCTAACCGTCGGAGAGAGTCATCTAATTCAATCCTATCGTTAGCGGAACATGCCACTCTTTGTCGGTGTAATCTGCACGGAACCCAGGACCACTGGATTGGCTTCGTGTAGTAAGCAATTTCTTGCATTGTTGAATGTCCCATAGACTGTGAGCCCAGTTGTATTACCAACTGGTTTCACCCGCTCCTCAATCCTATGCCATCGACTCACCTTACTATGACTCTATATTCAACACGTCGAGTGCTATGGCATAGCCCATGTATGTCGTGCAGTCTTGGGGCATTACACAGTTTGGTAAGGGCTACTCGCCTCGTTTTAGGAACATCACCTCATCTCTCCTCAGCCGCTGGCTTCCAAGTAAGCTCAAAAAACTATCTTGTACAACCAACGGGACTTGAATACATTCTGAATATTCTCAGGCTAGAACTACACCCAATGGTGCCTCACCAACTATACGTGCCAAAGCGGGATCCCCAACATTGATGATGAGTGGACGATCGCGCTGTACAGCATCTCGATGATGGACATGACCTACCAGCTCTCGATCGACGACCAAGGGATCATCAACAAGGTACACAACCGAGATGGGTTCCAGGAGACATTTACAGCATGGATGTGGTGGTCGTCGCTATGATGTAGAGAGATGATCTTGCCCTAGTCTAGTTCGGCCAACGTGAGGCAAAAACGGTGCTACCTCGTCACGTGCATCAACGCTACGCGTCGCAACTCGACCTGTGCCTGAACTAACTAGTCCACGCGCATACAAATCAGGTTTAGGCAAGATGTGAGCCAGAAAAGCGGCTATGGCCGGCATGCATTCAGGTCCGGTTGTCACGTCGAGGACATTCAGCGATAACGTGGGTGAGATGGTCCGTCCAGAGCCACCAGGCGCGCCAGGTTGGGAAACGCCAGGCAATGATGGTGAGGGTCACCTGGGTGAGGGTGAGGAACATGCCTTAAACAATGATGCCAGTGCGTCTGGCATGACCCCAGGCCCACCCTCGCATCCACCATCCTCGCGTTGGATGGATGAGGAAGTGTTCTATGCACGGCCACGCCAATACAAGCACGATCATGTATTTCGTCGTAAAGACAGTGGCAGAGCTTGCCGAATGTTGTGCATGGGTGTAACTCCCGGAAGAGAATGATATTGGCTGGGTGTACAATTTGTCCTGCCTTGAGGTTCAAGCATAGTGTTCCCGATGCCAGACGCCTGAATGGCAGCCAAGAGAGTGGATAGTTCTCCTTGTGGTCGACCTTGCAAGTCAATCCCAAGAGCATCAGTGGACACTTTGTCCATGGAGAAGAGAAGCCAATGTGTATGGTTAACAAAGTAATAGTGGCATTTGTCATCAATGATGTTGAACGCAATATGCATGAGGTCTTCAAGGGTAACACCCTTTATCTGCAGCCTGATTGCTTTCAGGGCGAGGATTGCGGCGCAAGCAAGGTCCTTTTCCTTGATGTTGTCAGTGACACCACATTCTGCAAATATATGCTTGGAAACGGTCAACAGCAGAGTTGCGACGAGTGTGGCAGAGAACGTACGAATTCTTCGTGGTAGAATAGAGTAACACTTTCCAGATGGATATGACATCGTTATCGAGAAGTGGCAGTGTTCCTAGTGGAATGAGGTGGACCGGATTCTTAGGTCATTGGACTCACGATATCAGGAGTGTCTCTTTCCCAGCTCTTCGAGCTGCCTCACATATCTTGCACCCGGCATGTTTGGCCGAGCGTCGCTTGTATTTATTTGTCCTCTAGACTCAACAGCTTGTCCCACGTTTAATGGCGTGAAGTTGTCCACCATGGGCTCGGGACGTACAATTACAGCGATCTCGACCTCCATTCGTCGTACGCAAGATTCTCAAGGCGTGATCGGTGTCTGCAATCGAATCGTTTTGGTAATCCGCGAAATGAAGCGCGACCGTCCGGCATTCCATACTCCAATGCGCAGGCTACATTGATCTGTGATTTGGGCAACGTTTGATTGTGATCAGATATCACTTGAGCTGCGTACGTTGGCTTAATTCCACTGTCGCTGACACGTAGCATTCCATACCATAGGGAGCACCCGTGCCTGAGAACCACCAGCCAGGTTCGCTCCTTCGACGAACTCGAACATCCCACGCACACAAGTCACCCAGCAATATTAGAGTATAAAAATAAGAGTTGTATTGTTCACGATCAACGCAATGCTCTACTACCTTGGCAAAACAGACGAGACGTCCTCTCGCTTCTAAGTCGTTTCGCGTATCAAGGAGAAAAAAAAGAGAGCATCCATCAGCGACAACATCGCGACCAAGGTACCCATCCCTACAGCTCCCCCTAATTCTGTACAAACCCCTTTCCCTTGTACCCTTCCGACGCGATACCTGGACGACACGTTAGGCGTTGTGGTCGAACGCGCGCGAGGGATGGGGACTCGTATTGGTGAGGGGATCCATCTTTTGCTGGTGTGCACGCTCGTTCAGGGCTTCCTGCCATTCTCAGGTGAGCGCGACGGTGGTGGCTAGAGGATGCGGTTCAGACAATGTGATCCTATTCGAACGATTCCGTCGGCAGGGGCAATGCGGACAGGGAAAGGAGGGGTCATACAGAAATTTTTCCCCTTCAAGAACAAGTGCGCCTCCAACAGATACCTCCCAGTCATTTCAACTTTGGACTACATCATCAAGTGGCCATGGTCCATTCTTCAGGACAGAGGTGACCCCTAGTACATATCGGAATGAGTTTCATCATGCACGGACTACTGTCATGTAAAACGGTCAAGTAGTGCGCCACTGGCCTATCTCTTGCTTTTGCCTTGATTTTCTTTCTCAGAGATAGATTTCCACTTTTTATTTCAATTACTGGCCTCTCTTATTTTTTGCGTCATATCTTGTGAATTCCCCACTTGCTATCATCTCAGAGTCTCCCCCACTCTTTACTCCAACTCTTAGCTCACAATTGTTGATGTATCATTTGCTGCTTTGATGAGATAATACCCGGTCTCACTTTCTGTCCTCACAGAAATTCCAAGGAATCTCAGAAGTAGAATGTGAGAGGCAAAGTGTCTGAATGTGGTAACTGTGGGTGATGGTAGGATGGAAATGTATATTTCTCCTTGTTGCCTTCCCCTAGATCTTGTGATGCTAATCATGGTTCCATGTCCATCCATGTACACAAAGAATATGGCCTACTTCTTGGATGAATGCATCTTGTGGGTGAAAGTGTGCCTTTTCAACACCTGTCCATGCCACCAGATGTTGGACCCTAGTCAACAGGTATTAATGCCATAATAGACCATCCATGCCATGGATTTTTTCCTCCCCTTCCCTGTGTTCTGGCTAATGAAATGTATCAGAAAAGCTTGCCTGTTATTTGAGTTGCATATACATATTGTTATGATTCACCTTTTATGGGTTATCTTTTTCTTTCTACTTAGCTAACCCTTATCCTTTACATCATCAAACCTTACTCTTTTAGGCTTCACCTACTCTTTACCACTCAACTGGTACTATTCTTGATCTTCTTTCCCATGATCATATCCAAGGCCTCTCACAGTAATCACTGTCATGCTTCCATTCTTCTATCACATCTGATGCTTCTATGCTTGATCCCCATGTCTTCTTTCCTTCTACAACATTCTAGCCAACATCAGCAAACCAACCCTTTCCATTAGCCGAGGCTCCGGATATTGACAGCGCCCACAGTCTGTCATAGTCTAGGCTTGGCTGTCACAATTTGCCCAGGAACCCCCGTTTATGTGACTTTTTTTTTTC
>JBBPTY010001153.1:0-11024 GCA_038094335.1 Tylopilus aff. striatulus | reverse complement strand
GGGTTCAGAGGACAAAGGGATGAAGGATGACCAGTGATGACAAGGGGATGTCAAGGTTGAGTCAGAGCACCAAGGGAAAGGCTAGGGGGCAAGAAACCTTGGAATAGGACTTATGTGTCATGCCCTTGCCCAGGTCTGGTCCTTGTTTCAGAGGTAGGAGGTGGAGACAAGTCCCTTAGAGGAAGCTCACTAAGAGGAAGACATGAGAGACAAGAGGGAACAAATATTGGGATGACTATTTGAATAACTAAGCTAAGATATATTGAAGGAGTAGAAAGGCTTATATACAAAGTCTGGAGCAAAGTCTGAAAGGAGGAAAGTATGTACCATGAGGTAGGAGGAAAGGGTTAAAGTCTAAAGCAGGATTCATAGAGTTAAGTGAGAAATGCTATGGACTGAGCATGCTATGTGATGAATAACCCTATGAAGGACTTATAAGCAACGTGGTGAGGTCTATAGGGTTTGATGAGGTAAGTAACCAGTAAACAGAAGGGTTGCAAGATAAAGGGGATCAGAGTGACTACAAGAAGGAGGTTTGAAGAATGAAATGCTGGTGAGGCTATAAACAGAGTTGGAGGGAGTCAGATATTATTATAGGAGATGGATTGAAGTCTGGAGGACACAGGGGGATTTGATGGAGACCTCTTGAGGAGGTACAGAAGGGGTACAGAGGTGATGGGTCTGGAGGTAATGGAGGTTCATGGGAATGCTTTGGGAAAGCACTATAGGGTTTGGAGTTGCCAGGGGAAGGCAGGAGGACCCATGAGGGGCTCAGAAAGAGATAGAGTCAGAGTAGGGGGTGATGAAGGGGTTAGTTTGGCACAGATATGACACTACCTTTCATTTCATTTAGAGATTATCACATTCATATTGTGTCAGTAGCATACAGTATTGTTTTTTTCATAAATACATGTATATTCTCACCTTTTACTGAATACAACAAAAGATGCAGCAACCATGTTGAGTAAATCAAACATATATTGCATCATTCCATGATATTGAATTCATACACAAGGGGGGATGTATATACATGTAGGTAGGATTTTGGATTGGAGAAGATGAAGTGAAAATACAAAGATACAAAGATACAAAGGTGGTGACAGGTTGACTAGGATTTTTTCTTCAGTGGAAGAAGTACCTAAATGGTACAAGGCAGTTGAGGGCAAACTTCTGGTGAACTCTTGAGAAATTGTAGTGAATCCAGATATCAAGGGGTGAAGTCTGGAGTTCCTAATAGAAGTTCATAGGAGTTATCTCCTAGGAAGTCCCAGGTGGTTGATGGAGATGCCACAGGGCTTCAAGGTGGTCTAGGAGTGGTGTTAAGACTTGGGAAAACTGAGGGTTCTCTCCTATGGCCTTCAAAAGGTTCAGAGAATAGAGAAAAGGGGACCAATCAGGAATTGACAGAGAATGTCATGATCAGATCAGAGCTCAAGGAAGAGGCTAGGGGACAAGAAGCCTTGATGTAGAACTTATATGTCATGTCCTTGCTCAGGTCCAGTCCTTGTTTCAGAGGTATGAGGGGTGGAAACAAGTCCCCAAAAGGTACTTGCTTGGAGGAAGACTCAAGGGGATAGAGTGTGGGCAGAACAATTTGAATGGCTTGACAGTTCAAATAACTGAACTACAATACAAGGAGGTGCTACATGAGTTTTATATACTAAGTCCTAATGAAGTCTGAAAGAGGAAATGGACTATGAATGACAGTAAGTAAAAGGAATGAAGCCTGAGGTGGGATTCATAGGGTTTAGCAAGAAATGTTACAAATAAATATACTATGCAAAGAATGGTCAATAGGTGAATCAATTGGAATGTTCATAGGTTATGAAAGGGAGGTAGTCAAGGGCCTTTTGGGCTCATAGGCTTGTATTAAAGATCTAAAGGGTAAGAATGTACAAAAGAAGGTTCAGAGAAGGTGTGGGGATAAATAGGGGTGGAGGAAGGGCTGGAACAACTAAAGGGGTATTAGAGGGTGGAGAATGGGTCAGGGGTGTCATCTAGGGTTGGGGGAGACAATAGGAAACCCTAAGTGTTGGGTACAATGGGAAGGAGAACAGGGAAGGGTGTGGGAATGCCATGAAGGTGCTTGGCTGAAGTTATAAGCTAAAAGGGGTATAAAGGTTCCTGAAAAGAACTGTGTGAGTCCAAACCAGGTCAGAGGTTCATCAAGGAAATCCCAACAGAGGATGGAGATGAGAAAGTGATAAAGAGATGTCAGGCTTATTGGGTTTTGGGGACAAGGTTTTGGGGGTGAGGTGGGGTCAGGGTGAGGGGATTGGGGCTGGACAGAAACATGGTTTACATAGGTCTGATACATGATAATAATGAAGGGTGTATTATAGATAAAAAGTCCATATTATTAACTGTACTACTAGATAGGAAGAAGAGTTTTCTAAAGTGTATAGACATCAGATCAGCATTAACATGTTGTAAAATAGTAATCACTGTCCCTAATTCAATGCAAGCAATTTTCCTAACATGTCAGGTGTCATGTAGTCCTTTGACAGTGATAACAAATCCATAAATTCCTTACTGTCAAGTACAGGACCATAATCCCTGAAATTAATACCAGGTGGTATTTGTTTTATATATTCTTGGAGGGCATTGAACCATGGGACAATATTAGGCATATCTGGAAGGAGACCTGAGCTGGATTTAGGGATATTGGCTTGGAATATTTGTTCAAATGGTAGAGAACTTGTAATGAGATGGAGTAATGCAGTAGATGACTGACTGTCTGGCTGGCTTGTATAGGAACAAGGGGAACAAAGATGGCAACAACCAGAGTTTAACATTGTACTGGGCCAAGATCCTACAAACTAAACCATTATGGGTGTAGGTTCAAAACCTTGGGTAAATATAGCATTTTTATTATAAACATCTTCAATTTCAATACCAGTCATTCATTGGATATCATTTTGGCTGCATGTATATTACATAAATACTTGTGTTTGAGATCATCTGGTGATTGGTAAAACCACATGGGTAGATTGGTGTCATATTCTATTCCCTGATCCTACCCAACTATCCCTAGTGCCCTAAACCTGCTCTGACATACACCCATATACTCCACATCACATACCCTGAACTCCATATTGCAGTCCTTAGGCTTGCTTCTAATTGGTCAGTTAAATGCCAGAACCTCAACCACCATCTATAATCAATGTATTTAATGTCTAGAGATAAATGGACAACTCATATATTTCTTTCAACCCTCTTTTCTAGCATTCCTCACTAGTAGCGTCTTTAAACAGGACCATTCTTGCTTCTCCTTTCATTTAGATCCTTCATACCAAACTTCAAACTTAGTTCAATATATAAGGTCCTTAGAATCATCCTATAAGCCTCCATTTGTATATCAACTCTAAAACAGTCAATATATCCTCTCCTTCTTCAACCTGGGCCAGACTTGAGCAAGGGCACAATACATAAGTTTTGTACCAAGACCCTGACTCCATACCCTTTTCTTATATCATCTTCTTTCCAAACCAACCTCTGACCTTCACTCTGAACCTCCATCTAAACTTCCATAGGCTTCTTGTCTAAACCTCTATGGACTTACATCTGAACCTCCAAGAACCTATGTTCTACTCCTTCAGACTCATCCCCATTTTCAAATCCCTTCCTGTAATCCTAATCTGCATTCTCTATACAACCTTTGACAACCAGTTCTAATAGTTAGAATGACCATGGTTAAAGAGTATATGTGTTATACTTAGCTGGACAGGTATTGATGTAAACTTGAGACTATAGCAAAACTGGCAGAAACAATATAAAAAATAAGCAAGTATAGCTCAAGCCCAAAGATGTAAAAATATGGCAAATATTACTTAAACCAAGTAGATGATTTAGAAAAGACCAGCTAAAAGGTGAGCACAAGTAGTTTGAAGATAGGGGCTACTATTGCATGCATAATCCTTATATATATGTAAAACGTATATACAGACCAAGACTATATAAGGAAACTGTAACACAATTGGATGATAAGAAAATAAGCAGTTAAATTGCTATTGATTAGAAGTAAAGAAGGCATAGGAATCAAGAAGAAGAAAAGTGTTGGTAGAAAATGAAAAGCATAACAGTGACTATTATGAGAGACCTCAGATATAATCATAAGAAAGAAGCTCAAGAATCATACTAATTGTATGGTAAAAAGCAAGCAAAGCCTAAAAGAGTTAAAATTTGATGATTGTAATGGATAAGGGTAAAAAAAAAAGATAACCTACAAAGTATAAAAAAGTCATATTTACCATGTATGGCTTTTGATTATGTATTTCACTTGCATTACTTTGAGTACCTTAAGATCATTATATTGTTGAATATTATGATAAATAGAAGTCCTTTGAAGATCAAAGTTGAATAGAAGAAACATACCAAATCATTTACAAATTCTAGAAAACTATAGTAAAACTATGAACTTATGAACATGAAAGTTCAAAATGATTGGTGTGCTAGAAATACAATGAATCAAATAACAAATGATTCCAGTGAGTATTTCAAAGTTGGAAAAATCCAAGTTTTTGAGACATATTTGAGTGGACCAAAGTACATGAATATGTTTGAAAAGAAATTCAAATCAAACATCTGAGGATATTCATAAGATGTAATTGAAGGTAAGAAATGCATTTATCTGTGAAGATGATATGGAAATAAGTAAATTACAAAGCACACTGGAAAAGACCTATCCTGTCAAACAATCCAGGTATGATGACCTCCAATACCATTCCATCCATTTAATATTCATCTCTAATATCATATGACCTTTTTTTGGCCACTTTAGAATATACATATGTGAATGGCTTAACTGCACTCCTTCATGAACTCATTGCAGAGTGTATGTGCATTCATAAAAGTAGGTAGGTTGTCATTTGGTCATACCATCTTGTAGCTGTAGTTATAGGCACTATATGTTACAGTTGCATCCACTTTTCCCCTACATATGGTCTAGGTCATATTATTCTTGATCTCTTTGTCAGATTCTGCTTTCTTCACTATGGCTATGTCATTATGTAAGTTGTACAACTTCCCTATTGGTTATCCATATTGTACGACTATACCTTTGTTCTCTATTGAGTCTCTTGTACCATACACAGCCCCATGGTCTGTGCGCCACTCCATACCCTAGAGATAGTAGGGTTCTATTGCTGTATTCCTTATGCTTGATCTGTGCAATCATATGCTCTATCTTGTGTCCTAGTGTGAAGGCCTCTCCCTTCACTCTAAGTATTGCTTAGCGACCATCCTATAGGTCACTCCCTGAACCTTTCGAGTCCCTAGATGTAGTGCCTCTTAGTGAGTGCCTCCTAGAGTGACTTACCATAGGATCATGTATACTGTGTAACAAAAGATCAAGTGTACTATCCATCCCTCTTACTCAAGAGTAGGACATACCCCTTTGCATGAGAAGAGTCTACAAACTCCTCAACCTTGTATATTCTGACTTGGAAGTGTCCCCAACCCTAGCCCCTGTCTCTGCCCCACCTTAAGGCACCCCCTTGACCCAAGCTACCCCAGAAATCCCTAGAAACCCTCAGCTTCACTGTAGGACAACAAAAATAAATCTTGTGGCACAACTCCGAGGGAGAGCCATAGTGCAAGCAATGAAGAGAAAAAGAAGAAGGGAATGAGTGATTGTCCCAAAGGTTTCCTGCTGAGTTAGTTCTACAAGGGTAGACTTAACAAGGAAGGGCTGACCAAACCTGAGTGAAGAAAAAAATAAGTCCAAGTGACTCCAGGTGTGACTGCATGGAAATAGGGGCTACTGAGCTGGGCAAAGTACCAGCCAGGTGCACAAAGGAGAAAGAAAGAGGATATAAGTAAAGACCTATAGTGGTCACTTACTCTCAGCTTCCCTGGACACTCACTGGTAGTCTCTTCTCCATTGGAAAAAGCTCCCCATTAGGTGCCATGCACATGGCTTTATAGTCCAGGCACACCCGAGACTGTACAAGAGAAACTAAAAAAAGGTACCGCCACCTGGTCCAATGACAAGGGCCAACTGTGTAGGTAAAGAGGTACTGCTAAGGCTACAAAATGCGGGTAGTGGCTTAGCCCAAAGCCCAACAAATTCATCCAAATGACACCATGCGCACAGTCATGCAATTACTGCTACTGGGCCTCAGATGGTCCAACTTGGACTACCTAAGCACTCGGACTCAGTTCATACTTGACCACACAAGTCTACTAATGTGAACTGGTGTGAATAGCAACTAAAACTTACTGCGAGAGAACTAGAAACTGCTGGACCATACTTGGCCAGTGCTACTTGACTGATGTGACTGACTCAGGTGTGACACTCTTGACTCAGGGCATCACTGGGCTTGACCAGGGACCTGTGAATGAAAAGCTGGGGACTAGGGGTTTGTAACTGTAGAGAGCTCCTTGCTTCTACATCGCCCTAGAACCTTCATTCCCAGAGCAGCAATCACCCCAGTCCTAGTAGAACCCTCAACACCTCCTAGCCAACTCTTACCCTTCAAAGACTCAGCAGTCCCTAGCCCAGTCACTACCCCTAGTTCCCCAGTCCCAGCACCTCCCCACCCAGTCAACCCTCTAATACCCATTGTCCTAATCCCCCTAGTAAACCCAGCCCCATTAGCTTCCATGGCCATGGAACTTAACGCAGCCCTCCCTGCCGACTTCCATGGCAAACCAGAAGAAATAACACAATGGATCAAAGCCATGAAAGGATACTTTGAGCTCAATGACACTATCTATGACACTAACAAAAAGAAAATCTATACCATGCTCAGTAAGCTCAACACTGGAGTTGGAGCAAAGTTTTCTGAATGCTGGTATGACAAAATGGCCAACCCTGCTATAGGAAACACAAAGAAAACCCTAGATAGATTCACTGAGGATCTTGAAGGAACCATCTTCCCCTTTGATATCAAAGCCACTGCTCACACTGATATTGGACTACTCATCCAAACTCCAATCAGAGACAAAAATGGGAAAATTGTAAATGATGGTTTCCAGACCTATGTCACCAAGTTCCAAAACCTAGCAGCTAGGGCGGAAATAGTCAAACAAGCCACCCTCATTGATCACTTCTCCAAAGGACTGAACTACCAGCTAGTTACCATGATTCTATCCATGTCCACTCTCCCCATTGCCATTGATGCCTGGGTTGCCCAGGCCAAGGTATTCCATGGCCAACAGATGTGTCTTCAAGCTTTCAACAAAGGAAAAGGCATCCACCTCCCCTCCACTAGTCACCAGTCCCATGACCCTCAAGCTATGGACATAGATACCATCTCCATCCACAAGCTCACCCCTTTGGAACGAGCTAAATGTATCAAGGAAGGACAATGCTTCCCATGCAGAAAGAAAGGACACAATGCCCAGCAGTGTACTCAATACATGAACTCCCCCTCTAAAAACCCCTCTCACCCCCAGAATGTTCAAAACACCAAAACCTCACCACCTTCTACACCTATCTCCCACACCCCCTCTACCATCGAAACTTATGTCAACTCCATTAAAACTCAAGGAAAATCTGAACAGGAAGCTCTTCAAACACTGAAGATGTGCTTTGAAGAATCGACAGAGGAGGTAGCCATAACTCTCACTGATGACTCGAATTTTTAAAGTTGGAAGTAACCTTGACATTTACTTCTGTAGATATTGCCCATGTACTCTCCACTCTCCCAAATGAAAGAACCTTCCATGTTCCTGTAAAACTCAAAGTTGGGCAAGAAATCGTCAACACCATCACACTCATCAACTGTGGAGCCACTGGAAATTTCATAAATATCAGACTCCTCACCCATATAAACTTCCCTTTGAAACAACTCCCTCAACCCATAGCTGCCCACAATGTGGACAGAACCCTCAATGCAAAAGGAACTATCCTCTATAAAGCCAGAATGGAATTACTCTTTCTGGGGCATAAAAAAAAGGCCAAGCTCATGGTCCTAAGTCTTGAACATCAACAAATCATCCTGGGGATGCCTTGGCTAAAGAAATGGAACCCCAGAATTGACTGGACCTCCTAGTCCATTGTTCTCCCCAGAAAACCCTGCACCAACCCTGACCTTTCCCCTCAACATTACCTGCTCCAATGGCTAGGGGCAGATGAGGACTGAAATATAGCCCTCCAACTTTCCCAAAGGTTTTCCAAGGATGTTGAGTCTCTTTGTGAGTACCTCCCTTCAGAATACCAAGAAGTATCCATCAACAAAATCACCATCTCTACACAATTGGCCCAAGTGGAAGATACTCAGGATATCTCCATTCCTGAATGATGCAAGGACTTTGAAGTCATCTTCTCAGAGTCCACACACAACAAACTCCCTCCTTATCGACCATATGACCACGTCATTGACCTCAAACCCTCCTTCATCCCCAAGATTGCCAAAGTCTACCCTTTAAACCCAGCTGAGAAGGAAGCCTGCAAGGCATTTGTGGAAGAACACCTCAAGACAGAAAGAATTAAACCCTCAAAGTCCCCCCAAGCATCACCATTCTTTTTCGTACCTAAGAAAGACAGGTCTCTTCACCCTTGCCAAGACTACAGGTACCTCAACTCACATACTATCCATAACACATACCCACTACCCCTGATCTCAGAACTAATCAATGATATGAAAAACTCGACCTGGTTCACCAAATTTGATATATGATGGGGGTACAACAACATCTGCCTCTGAGAGGAAGACCAATGGAAGGCTGCATTCATTACCCCCTGGGGCTGTTTGAACCCACTGTCATGCTTTTCAGATTTAACAATGCCTCCTCCACATTCCAGACATTCATAAATTATATCTTTGCCGATATGATATCCAAATGATGGCTAAAAGTCTATATGGATGACCTTGGCATCCATACCAATGGGGACATCGAACTCCATCACTCCTGAACCTGCAGAGTACTCCTTCACCTAAGACAGCATGGCTTATTCCTCAAACTTGCCAAATATTGCTTCAACTCCAAACAAATGGACTTTTTAGGACTGATTGTTGGGCAAGGAAGGGTGGAAATGGACCCCATGAAACTAACTGCCATTAGAAGCTGGAAACCCCCTACCACTGTCAAAGGATTATGCTCCTTCTTGGGATTCACTAATTTCTATCGAAAATTCATCCCCAACTTCTTGAATGTCGTTGCCCCGCTAAACCTTTTGACCCAGAAAAATGAACCCTGGTATTGGACCCCTCTTCAGCAAAAAGCCTTCAAATCCCTAAAATCCACTTTTGCTTCTGCCCCAGTTCTTCACCTTCCTGATATCACCCACCCTTTCACCCTTATGATAGATGCCTCTCTTTTGGCCATAGGAGCTGTACTCATGCAACATGATGCTAATGGAGACCTACACCCATGTGCCTACTTCTCCAAAACCTTTATCCCTGCTGAGCAAAATTATGACATCTATGATCGAGAACTTCTAGCTGTCAAGCCTGGTTCCTCTGGGTGAATCTTGGGGATTGGAAGGTTCTGGGGACCAGAATGGCCCAAAAAGTATCGGAGAGGGTAATAGTAAAGGGGTGAGGATCTTTGGTGGAAGACTTGTGTGTCACACCCTTGTGCATGCCATCCTTGAGGTCAGAAGATCAGAATAGAGCTAAAGCTCAGAGAATTCAATGGAGGGACTTATTTGATATTTGAACTGAGGAGTACAGTAGATACAGGGGTCTTTATATACTGGAATCTGAAACAACTAACAAGCAAGAATGTAGGGGCAGAAACTGCGCATGTCAAGTGTAGAATGTAACATACCACCAGAACTGGAAAACCACCAGAAGCTGTGCACTACAGGGGACAGACTGTTCAGAGCAGTGATCTAAGTGGGAACAGCATGTCAGGTGAAGAATGTACAAGGTACATGAGTAAGTCAAACATCAGGGGCAAGTGTCAGAATACAAGAAGAACCAAATGGAAATAAATCATGGGAAGTCCGAGGGTCAGTGGTCCTTAGTAAGCAATATGTCACTGGAAACCCCAGTGGAAATACTACTGGAACATCTGGAAGTACTTAGCACTATTTTGGGATATGACACTAGCTGTAATCCTAGCCTTAGAAGAATGGAGACAGTATCTTCTTGGAACTGCCCATCCAGTTACCATTCATACTGACCACAAGAACTTATCCTATCTCAAAGACCCCCGAAAATTATCTTGCCAACAACCACACTGGTCTCTGTTCCTCCAAGACTTTCCTATTGAATGGTAAATGACCCCAGGGACCAAGATGGGCCCAGCAGACACTCTCTTCAGAAGGTATGTTGTGGACACCTCCAATGATAACACCAATGCCCCCATATGTCCAGAACCCACCATAATCAATGCTTTCGACCTTACCCTTGCCCACCATATCCAAATGTCTTTGACTAAAGACCCCCTAGTACTCAAGGCCATTGAAAGCCTCCACAAAGGAAGTCCACTATTCCCTTGTTCCAAATTCTCAGACTGGATCTACTACAACAATCATTTATACTATAAACAAAGCATGTACATCCCATCTTTGGAATGCCCTGCTATACTCTGCTTCCTTCATAAATCCACCACCTCAGGCCATGCTGGATGTTATTGCACTCAAGCCATTGTCAAACAAGACTTCTGGTGGCTGGGTCTAGCCACTTTTATCAAAAACTTTGTAGCAGGATGCACCACCTACCAACAAAACAAGATAAACATCCATCCCACCATCCCTGGAATATTCCCTATTCCATCAAATACCACCCTTCCATTCAAACAAATCTCTGTGGACTTAATCACCAATCTCCCTCCCTCCCACAGACACGATTCTCTAATGGTTGTGGTCAACCATGGCCTTACAAAGGGGGTAATCCTCATCCCCTGCTTAAAAACCATTGATGCTACTGGAGTCACCTCCACATTCACCAATCATGTCTTTAAACACTTTGGCCTCCACAACTCTGTTATCTCTGACAGAGGCCCTCAATTCACATCTGCCTCTGCCAGAGAACTAGCTAGAATTCTCAACTATAACATCTGCCTCTCCACCACATACCACCCTCAATCTGATGAACAAACTGAGCAAACTAATCAAGAAATTGAAACCT
>JBBPTY010001152.1:0-11025 GCA_038094335.1 Tylopilus aff. striatulus | reverse complement strand
ATGAGTCACACGGACATCACATCCAGAGTAACCTTCCTCGGCGAGTTCACGGGTGAAGAATTCATTGAGTTCGGCGCGGAAAACACCGTCGGCGACAAACTTGCGTCTTTTGCTGATTTGGGTAGTCATCCTGAAGAAGTAGCGAGTCTGCGGACGACAAAGATAAGCCAAAATCCACCATCTGGATCGGAGGGACGGCATCCATCTCAATGTGTCATGCCTCTCAAAAAGAGTGCGTGTGTGGACATCAAGCACGCATACGGCCACCAAACAGAAGGCACGAACCTTGGGGAATGTGGGTCCTCGGCACTAGATCTGGTGGTGTTCAGCTCGACCACAGTCGATACGTGAAGCACTTGGTGATCTAGATTCAAGCTCCGCTCTAACCACTTTCCATTTTTGTCCAGTCTGTCCTTATGTGCAGGTTAGCGTGTCATCTTTTCGATTCGTCTCACCATGGTATCATTAAGTTGCGGTGTCAGGTAAAAGCGCTACATCGCCACTGAACCCTTTCGACCGTAACGTTGGGTGAACCAGCGGTGCAAACCGGGCCGGTACTCCGCCAGTCGTGCAAGTCAGCTGACAATGTTTGCGCTAGTGGTGTGACAGTCCTTCTACCTCCGGACCGCTGCCCCGGCGGACCTTGTTCTCCCACTCAACGAGTTGAGTACTAGCAGCCGGAAGGACGGTGGAAACTCCCATCCTGATTCCGCTCTCACTCGAGACTCGATCGTCGACTCGGGCGCCACCATGTCTCGCAAGATCACTCATTTCGAAACACACGGTATGTAAGACGATGCGTATACACTCAGGCGCTGGTCGTGGCTCATCATGTCGGGAGACAGATGTTCGTTTTCCGACGTCATTGTCAGGTGACGGGTCAGATGCGATGTGAGCTCAGCCCAAAGGCGCCCTTATGATCGACGTTTTGACATGGATGGTGCCGCTAGGAACACCGATTGCGACTATTCGTCTGCCTACGTCTCCATCTTCACAAACGGGGAATCGCCACTGGTTGGGCATGGTATGACCTTTACCACTGGTCGCGGAAATGAAATCGTAAGTCGGATCCCCCCCATTTTTGCGTGAGGGATATATCATACCCTTCTCAGGTATGCCAGGCCATCGCAGTGCTCGCCAACAAGCTCATCGGTCGAGACCCGGAGGATCTCTTCAGGAGCATGGGCAAAACTTGGGATTGGTTGTCTTCCGATCCTCAGTTGCGATGGTGGGTGTTTAGTGGTTGAAAGATCGGACCCCGTGCGATGGCGCAGATGAGTTGCGAGAACTGACGTATATCCCCAAGGATCGGTCCCGAAAAGGGTGTCATCCATATTGCAATGGCTGCAGTGGACAATGCACTGTGGGATATGTTCGCTCGTGCTCGAGGAAAACCCCTCTGGAAACTTGTGGTAGACATGACGCCGGTGAGTGTTCTTCTCTGCTATTCGCTGCCAAGAGCCCTCGCCAAAGTTGTCATCCATAGGAAGAATTGGTCGACGCAACTGCCTTTCGCTACATCACGGATGCCATCACACGTGACGAGGCCATTGCTTTGCTCAAGGCCAAAGAGGTGGGAAAGAAGGACAGGGAGTCCACCGTCATAGAAATTGGGCAAGTGATCACATTGCGATTTTCCTTGATAGTTTGCAACACGTGAATATCCAGATACCCCGCATATGTCACCTCCGCTGGCTGGCTTGGTAAGGCGGCTGATCTTCGTTACACAAAGCCCGACTGATTCCCCGGAAAAACGTATAGGCTATTCAGATGAGAAAATCGCACGGCTCACAAAGGAGGCCGTCGCTGCTGGTTTTAATCACTTCAAGATGAAAGTTGGAGCAAACGTCGAATCTGATCTCCGCCGTGGCTTGATCATCCGCTCTATCATCGACGACCCACAGTACCTCCCTCCGGGCTCAAAGGGCCGTGATCCGAACAGCCGCGAGCTACAGGGGAAGAATGCGGGCCCAACCGGCGCGGTGCTGATGATTGATGCGAACCAAGTATGGGACGTCCCGCAAGCAATCGAATATGTGAAGAAACTGGAGGCCATCAAGCCTTGGTAAACTAGCCCGGCCCACTCCTTGTGCGAGACAGTGCGCTCACGTCTTATGACAGGTTCATCGAAGAGCCGACTGCACCAGACGATATTCTCGGGCACGCTGCCATCCGCAAGGCATTGCGGCCTCATGGGATCGGCGTTGCCACTGGTGGACATGCCCACAATCGCATGGTCTTCAAACAGCTCTTGCAATCTGACGCTATCGACGTATGCCAAATCGATTCCTGCCGGTTGGCAGGTGTCAGCGAAGTGCTGAGCGTGCTTCTCATGGCGGCGAAGTACGCATATACCATACGACCACCCCCCAAGTTTTATGCGACTGACGCACGTATCAGGTTTGGCGTGCCCGTCTGCCCACACGCGGGTGGCGTAGGCCTCTGCGAGTATGTCATCCACCTAAGGTAATGTGACACGATAACACCCCCTCTTCTCCGTCCCCGTCGGGACGCGCTTCTGATGGTTAACCTCGCTGACAGCTTGATCGACTATATCGCGGTCTCTGGCACGATGGAGCGCAACGTCCTCGAGTTTGTGGACCACCTGCACGAGCATTTCCTCTACCCTTGCTCGATCAACTCCAAGGGACGATACAACGTCCCTTCGAACCCAGCCGAAGGGTACAGGTGCGGACTTGTCTTGCATGTCGTGTCACGTAGCGTCATCCGTCCCTGTAGCATCGAGATGCGTGAGCAGAGTATCGCGGAGTATGAATGGCCGAATGGATCATACTGGGTCAAGACAAGGGGCAACACACTCTAAGTTATAGAGCTGTACCATGGATGTTGTATTAGTACTTCGAGGCCAGTCAGGTCGAATGGTTTTAAGCGAATCGTCGACCGTCTCTGAAGCGATAGCCCCCGTTCACAATGGAGCATGGTGTCCATCGACAGATGAGATACTAAACAATGGTCATTTCATTCACAAATCAGTCGCATACATCTACTGATCTGTACAATATAAGAAGCTAGGAATGGGAACAGACGTTATTACATAGGAGAAACAAGAAGGAAGCGCTGCAGGTAGATTGTATCATCACAATTCGTTGGATCTAGCTAGATGCTGGCGCTACATGGTTTGATAACTCCCTACAATGCGTGGATGAGCGTCTAATCGTGGTAAATAAGGTTTGTCAAAAAAAAACGTACATATCCGCGCCTGCCAATCCCCGCTTCCGGTGGCCAAGATATTGCCCGCGGGGCTGAGGTCTATTGATATCACTAGACAACGTCTCAGATCCACGGAGATGAACAAATTCTGATCGCCTACCAGAATTCTTGTGCCCTTGAAGCATACACTGCACAGTCGCGCTGTGCGAGTCCCAGAACTGCACGCCACGGTCCTTGGACCCTGAAACAACCCACTGCCCATCGTGTGACACAGCAACGGACAATACATAATCCTATCCAGCGAACGCCGAGTCAACATGTGGCCAACAATGCAACGTTCAACGCACCGTATGCCCCATGAAGTTCATGGTACACTGGCTAGCTTTTTCTAGCTCTTTCTTGCCATTTGCGGCGGCGTCCTTTCGTTTAGCAGCATTGACCAAACCACTCACATCCCAGTACTTTAGTGTCTTATCCAAGCTGCCGCTTACCAAACCCTTGCCATCGGGAGTGAAAGCTACGCTGTACACACTATCTCTGTGGCCCCGCAGCCGCTCAATGAGCATACCGGTGGTAACATCCCAGATTCGGACAACGGTATCGAGACTTCCCGCGGCAACAAGTTGCCCGTTGGGAGAAATGGCAACCGAAGTAACTCCTGCATCACTGTTCAGGGAATCGGGATCATTTATCGTGAGAACTTTTGATGAGCCATCGACCATATCCCAAATTCGAGCAGTTTTGTCACCCGAACCCGAGACGATGAGGCGACCATCCAGTGAAAAGTCAAGCGAGTAAATTTCTTGTTGATGACCATCGAAGACATTGCGAATCCGTTTCTTGGCAATGTCCCAAATCTGAAAAATAACCTTAGGAATTTGACGTATACAGGAGGGGGATTGCCTACTCGTATTTGCTTATCTTCGGCGCCTGTAGCCAAGTATTTGCCATCTGGGCTGAAGCATACGCTGCGAATATACAAATCTCCAGCCTTGCCGGCAGACTCGTCAGCGAGGACACTGAAGAATATCCAAAAATAATTACTCAAAAACCCAACAGGGGAGGAATGACCACACACCACGTCTTCAGGCCAGTTTTGGTATCATAGATCTGTGCCGTACGATTACATCCAGTTGCGAGGAATTTTCCGTCGGCAGAGAATCGTACACAGCACACGACGCTGTTGTGCAAAAATTAGCTGTGATGCACCATTCCCATGGCATGGTATAATGCGTCACCTTTCGTGCATGAGCGTGTGCACCAAAGCAACATCGAGCACGCGCTTTACTTTGGGGTTGAAAATTACAAACCAATCAACTCCCTCTTTCTTGTTTTCTGGAGGAACGCTGTGTGGATCAAGGTCTTCAGGAAATTGACCCCCGTTGGTAGTACTGTTGACTGAAGCTAGGGAACTTGAAGCTGGTGGTGGTTCGGTTGGGCCGGAGGGTGGTGGGTTTCCGGGGCCCGGAGGATATGGACCGTGTGTTGATGGCGGTGGGGGAAGTCCGGGGCCCTGGAAAGCTGGTGGACCTGCTGGCGCGGGTAGCTTCGGGGTTGGCCCCGGGACAAGAGAGGGGCTATAATGCTCTATTGCAGATAGAGGTGGGGAAAAGGGAGTGCGATATCCATGAGGGGGCGGGGAACGTGCGGAACTTTGAAGAAAGTGTTTACCTGGACGGTCACCCTTCATGCGCTCCGTCTTGATGCGCTTTGGGTCTCGAACTTCGACGGCACGGTCACGGTCGCGATCACGCTGCTCGCGTTCACGATCCCGAATTTCCCGTTCACGTTCGCGATCGACACGCTCGCGGTCTTTCTCGCGCTCTCGATCTCGGTCTCGGTCTCGGTCACGAGCATAATAGGGATCATTGTAGGACCCGGGACCGGTGGCGGGGAGTACCCCAGGTACGGGTGCTGGAGGTGCAGGGGGACCGGAAGGACCGACCGAAGCGGGCCCCACAGTAGGGTGAGGTGGCGGGTTGGCAGGAATACCCTGACGGGCAGCATGAAGTTCAGCCCGCAAACGTGAAAGCTCATCCTCGTATTGTTGTCGTATCTTGCCATGCTGTGATTCGAGTTCGTATAGAGACTGGCGGATGATGTTCAGCTCGTTGATTTGGGAGGTTACTGGAGACGGGATGAGATGGGTAGCGGCACTAGATGTGATATAAGAATACCTTTAGACTCGAATTCGTCCCTTTGATTTCTCAAGAGGCCCAAATCGGACGTGAGAACGTCAAATTCCTGGCGGATGGTATCGAAGGCTTCATTGAGTCTGACGTGCGTGTGCTGGCTGGGCCCCTGAGCAGGAGGGCCAGTTGGCTGAAGGCTCCTGTGCTGATTGAAAGGAAAGATGTCAGATAAGTCGAGGAGGTGGCGGGGGTAAAGCGAGGAAAATGTGCTTCAGACGGGGCCTAAATTTTGCGGTGATGGGCGCGCGAGGGAGATGTGGAAGGAAGATGGTGTTGGGGTGGGGAGGAATGGCGAACGGGGTATGGGAGGGAGGAGGAGAAGAGAAGCGAGGAAGACTTACGTTGTAAATTGTGGAGGACATGGAGGTGGTTGGGAACGTTCGGGGTGGGTGTTGATCATCGCCCTTTATAACAAACGCTGGAGTTGGACCCTGCACTCGCATTCTTTTCCCACGTTTGGCGTTGCCGGCGGCATGTCCAATTCGGGGGCACTCGCACAGCAGGCACGGGTCACGTGCATAAACGACAAATCGGGTATTAATTTGTTTAAATTTATTCAAACCCAGCGAGGATGATTATCTCCACGTCGTCCTCGTCGTGTGCTGGGTTGGCAGGGACACGCGGTGCACACATGGCTTCCGTGCGAACGAGCCTTGATCTCGCCGTGCGCACGGACCCTCGGTCGCTGTTTGCTTGGTCACCGTTGGGGACTCGCCGCTGATACGGCTCCGCATTTATCCCACGATTTACGTAGACGAGCACTCTGTTCTTTGTTGGCATGCTCTGCCACGTCCGTGCCGCGACGCCAGTCGGTCGGTATCGCCAAATACATTCCAAGGACCCTGATTCAATCTAGACTCTTGTGGCGGCGCAATGATGCGTTCAACATATCGCATAATCGTTCGACTTGACTATTTAACCTCAATGGGTCGTCTTTCCTCACCGCACTCACCTTGCCCTTGACTGACCAGCCTTTACCGGTACCAACGAGTAAGCTAGTTTGTCACAGCCCCGTGACGTGTTCTGAGCCTCTTCCAGCAATGTCATACAGTTTGGACCCGCTGACAGTTCCATCATACTCGGTCAAGGAAGGAAACGGTTGGTTGGCCGTCTTCAATCCAGACGTGCCTCGTCAGATGGACGTGCAACTCCGTTCCGTTTATACCCATACAGGGTGCGTCACTGTGTACTTCGAGCAAAGGCCTTTCCTTTAGGGCTCATCGTCTCTTCAGGGCTGTTTGCTGTGCAAAATTCTCTTCCGATGGATCGTTGCTTGCAGTTGGGACCAACAATGCAGTCATCCTGTACAACATCGAGCGGCAGACAAAGTGTATGTGAGTGTTTTAGTGCCTTGGTTCAATTTTGGCGCGTTCATACGACATTTATTCTTAGCTTCTTACTCGGTAGTGAACAAGAAGGCGGGACGACCAACCACGCCCGTAGCGTCATTCTAAGCCCCGATGGAAAACTGCTTGTGGCAGGAGCTGAGGACAAATACCTTCGTGTACGTTGACCATTGACGCGTCCTAGGGTGCTTCTCCTGATAGGAGATTGGCAGGTCTGGAACGTTAAAACAGGTGAATTCCTTCGAACGTTGAGCGGTCACACCGGTGAGGTCTACGCGTTGGCGTTCACGCCCGATTCGTGTTGCTTGTTCTCCGCATCGGGTGATCGTACTGTCCGGGTCTGGGATGCCACACAGTTCTCGGCCGATGTGACGCAAGTACCCGAACCGGTTTGCCGCGTCCTTCACTCTGCAAGTATAGAAGAGAAGCCATCAAGAAAAGTCGTTTTTACCTCGGTCGCGGTGGACACGACGGGGTCCTTCGTTGCCGCTGGGTCATTAGACGGCCAAGTCAGAATTTGGGATGTATCCTCTGATTCGGAAAATGATGAACCAATCGGGACACTCCACGGACATTCAGACGGAGTCTACGGTGTCCAATTTGTGC
Source organism: Tylopilus aff. striatulus (assembly GCA_038094335.1). Lineage (NCBI taxonomy): Eukaryota > Fungi > Basidiomycota > Agaricomycetes > Boletales > Boletaceae > Tylopilus > Tylopilus aff. striatulus. The sequence continues at coordinate 3,710 of JBBPTY010001152.1, read as the reverse complement.
CAAGCGCAGAAACGTCGGCCATGTGTCTTGTTAGCGCAAGCCTGGACCAGACTTTGAAGTACTGGGAACTGCTTCCAAATGAGAAGCGATTCCACTGCAAAAGCACACTTGATGGACACAAGGCATGTCTCTCATACTTTCCTCGCGGGATTTTGGTAGTCAACTGGCGTGGTACTCATAGGATGCTGTTCTATCGCTGTCAGTACGGCAAGTAGGGCGAGAGCAACGCCTCGCATCATCCTCCCGAGATGGTACTGTCCGACTTTGGGACTTGAGGAGTGGGATCCCATATTTCATGATCCAAGGGCACACGAACACCGGTACGCAGTTCTTACCGTGATCCACGTCCGTTTTTCACACGCGTTGTGTTCCCTCTAAAGTTACTTCTGTCGACCTCAGCCCAGACGGAACTGTTCTTGCTTCGGGAAGCGGTGACCATCAAGTGCGGATCTGTGAGTTTCGTCTCTGCTCCGGAGTCTATCAGCCACTGAAGCAAGTCGGGCTTCTCTGCAGGGAAGTACGTACTACAGTGATGCAAACCGAGCCTTTACTCGCCTTATGACATTCTGTGTCAACTTGCGCGCGCACTGGGACCGCCGACAGTAGAATGGCTTGATATCAAAGTTGGGGCTTGTAAATGTAATTTGCTTACCTAATTGAGTACTTTGACTGGGTCCAATTGAAGTGATCGTTGTAGTTGCCATCCAGTATGGTTCTCGTCCTCATCATCGGTGACCTTCATATCCCTCATCGTGCACACGATCTTCCCGCCAAATTTCGAAAACTCTTGGTCCCAGGAAAGATTCAGCAGATATTATGCACCGGCAACGTCTGTGACCGAGAGACCTACGAATACCTGCGCACCGTCGCATCCGACGTGTGCGTCGTCAGAGGGGACTATGACGAGGTACGTCCACGTGCTTGTTCCGTCCACGTCCAGCTTGCGCAGCGCATACACACTCATTCGAGGTTCCCGTTGGCAGAACACCAGCTTCCCCCCATCGGCGACGGTCGTGCATGCACCGGTCCGCATCGGCATCGTACACGGCCACCAATGCGTCCCCACAGGCGATCTCGACGCGCTGAGCACTATCGCGCGACAGATGGACGTCGACGTCCTCATCTCGGGGCACACGCACACGTGAGTCTCCCCTCCTTCTGCCGAACGCGCCACCAGCACGTTCGACCATGCACTGTATCCGACCTTCCCCTTCCACTAGGTTCCAAGCCATCGAATACGGTGGTCGATTTTTCGTGAATCCCGGATCAGCGACCGGCGCATGGACCGGGCTTCACAATGCGTGAGTTTGCACAGTGCCACAGTACGTTCAATGGGACGTATGCTGACATTCACGCCCCCCTGCAGTGATCCAACGCCGTCATTTGCGCTCATGGACATCCAAGGCGCCGTCGTCGTCACGTATGTCTACCAGCTCGTGGAAGGCGAGGTGCGCGTGGAGAAGATCGAGTATCGGAAAGAAGTCGAGCCGGCCAAACCTACTGTCCCACCGCCCTCGCTCACACAGTCCAACTCGATGTATTCGAGCGCCAGCGGTGGCTTCGGGGCTTCGGGACCGGAGAGCCCACAAGCGACCCAGAGCGTGTGGTAGTTGTCTGGGCACGTTTCACGACTGAGACTGGCATCCGGGCGGCTTTCTTTCGTGGTGCAGATTGCGCCGTTGTGGTTGGCACGCTCTGGATGATCAGTTCCACCTCTCGCCGTGCCTTTTTTTTTCGGGCCTCATCAGTGGCAGAGTCCATCGTGTAGTCGTGTATGCACACTGATCAGATTTATCTCGTATTACTTAACTGTCATGACGTCGAGTCGGACTATATGGGCCAGTAAGGCTAGCTTTTCGAATCTCATTGGTGGCAGAGTTCATTGTGTGGATCCGAGGACATCATCTCATGTTACTTCAAGCCGTGCGCTATAAGCTCTCGTCGTATACAACCACCTTCAAGTCTACTACAACTTGACTTGCGTACATAAGCACGCTTACACTCGAACTGCTACCTGCTACGTCGGTATGGCACCCGCGGCACCTACGGAACTCGAAGAAAACCCATACGAACTACTGGGCATCCCACAAGAAGCCACCGACGCCGAGATTCGCACTGCATACCGCACACGCTCGCTCAAAGTTCACCCCGATCGCGCACGTCCCCTTCGTTTGGTCATTCTCTGTCCCACCTCTCACACCACGTCTTGCAGAATAGAAATGACCCTCAAGCCGGTGAGCCAAGTCATCTCTGACCATCACTGCGCGATGCATGCTCATAGCAAACTGGACAGCACAAAAGTTTCATGCCCTCACTGTTGCATCGACGCTATTGCTCGACCCATTGAGGCGGTTTGCCCTAGATGCCCAACTTCGTCTTGCCGCGGCGAAGAAGGCGCGTTTTGCTGCGTACGATAACAAACGCAAAGTTCTCGTCACGGAGCTCGAGGAACGTGAACGCGCATTCAAGAAGTCGCGTCTGGAGCAAGAGAAACAGAAGGTGGCAAGAGAAGGGGAGAATGATCGTATCAAGGAGGCAGGCAGGCGGATGAGAGAGGAGAGGGAAAGACGATTAGGGGAACAGGCAAGGACTACCCCCGAGGATGACGCGGATGAACACGCTCCACCGCCATTGGGTCTTCACGACACCACCATTCGCATCAAGTTCAGTCTATCTGCCTTTCCGTCGCTTAATACAGCACAGGCACTTGCATCCTATCTGAAATGCTTTGGAGAAATAGACGAAGGTGCTATCGTTCTCTCGATCAAGCCCAAGAAATCTGGTAGGAAGAAGTCATCAGACAAAACCACGGATGAAGGAGTGCAAGGCGAAGGGGAAAAGGTGGTCAACGCGTTGATTCCCTTCGCTCAAATTGCTGCCGCATTCGCGGTGGTTTCCAGTGGTCCAGCTCTCAAAGAGCAAGGCATGGAAGTACTATGGGTAGGTGGTTCTGAGCCTCCGATATTGGAATGGTTGCGCGAGAGGGGTGAACTTGACGGGATCAAACGAACCTCACTGCCTACCGCACCACTTTTCAGCGGCGTTCCAGGAGACAAGCTACCCACAGAGGGCCAAACCGACCAGCCACAAGCAGGCCTGTTTTCCTCATTCGTGAGATTCTTTTATCCGTACTGAACACCATTCCGCGCGCGCTCAGTTTTATTTCAATAGCCCAGCACGTTTCCTTCACCTCCGCCAGAGCCAGTCAAACCTACCAGTACCTTGGACTTTGAAAACTTGACACTCTTACGGCTACGTGAGGCCGAACGTAAACGGTTAGAACAGGAGATACTGGAAGCAGAGGCCAGAGACGAGGCATAGCTGGGCACCTCTCGAGTATGTACGATGGAGTATGACCCGGACCGACGAAAATCAGATCCAGGGGGCTTGGTTCAGTGCCAGTACTGAGTATTCTACAAATAAGTACATGGCCCATCTCGATTCTGTATGGTCACTGTGTCAAAGGACTTATCTCGTCTGTTTGCATCTATTTGTGCTAGTTGAAACTACGAGTAACCTCTGAGTTCCCTTTCGGGAAACAACATCTATCATGGCCGAACCAACTCAAAAAATCAAAATCGTAGGCTATCCGTTCTTGTTGCAACACATCATGACTCTTTTTAGATGAAAGGCGCAGAACCCGACCTGTCCGCTGCCACATATCAGATTTTCGACGAGTCACATACGATGGGCAACGCCCTCCGGTGGAT
>JBBPTY010001151.1:0-11045 GCA_038094335.1 Tylopilus aff. striatulus | reverse complement strand
AGGAGCAAGGAGTATCTCACTAAGGTGTGTTTCACGCAATTTTTGTATAGACAAGCCTGTTGAGACATTTTCAGGCCATCAGGGGCAAGGAAGAGTCGTCGTGGGGCGCCATGGACGATGATTTAGGGGATCGGATGGGGGCAGGTCTTGCCTGGGTCGATGAAATGGGCTACCCTTAGCGGTTCAAAATGTTTCTGTGTTCAGGTGCCACTTTGCAATTCACCTCATTTTCCATGACGATCAGTGGCCGGGTTAAAGTCGACCTCGTTTCGGACTGCGGCCTCAGGGCTACTCTGTGTACTCTTTGAACCAAACGCTCGGAGTGACTTCGAATGTGTCGTCGTCGTCCGCTAGAAAGTCATCTACTTGATCAGCCTCAGTTCAGGGTGTGATTCTTCTCAGTGTGATCTTCCATCATTTTCTGTCGTCATTGGTCGTACCTTTCTGAGAGTCGCGTACTGTGTTCTTTCGAGAGTGTGAGCCGCGACGGTGAGATTAGAGCACCTTGGCGTCGCACTATGAGACCTGGACTTCGATGAAGACGTTCCCTCTCGCGTCGACGCAGGCGGTTCATAAATAGCATGGATATATTTAAGTCACGTTCTGCGGCGAAAGAGAAATCATGAGAACAAGAGATCGAGTAGCACTAGTACTACAGGTGGGGAATGAAAGCTGTCCATGCGACGGTCTCGTAAGCTGATGGAGGTAATGCGCGAAGACCTGCAAGCATCAAAACGATGAGGAGCACCCTTGCTGCCACACCTAGGGTCAAAGGAGTACCGATGACCGCGGGGGCTGAAAGTACTAAAAGACGATGCTTTTTATCCAAAAGAACTGAATACGCCAAGCACAGTGCGAGGAAGGCTATTGAGCTTCCCGTCAAAAGGAGAGATCCAACACGCCACCGAATCTTCTCCACCTCCGTCGGGAAATGAAAGTTCCACGCAAGTAGATGCAATCCACCAAGAATTAGCCAGGTTACACCAAACGAACAGTAGCGAACAGTGTCTCTAGCAAATGGTACGTCCTTTATAGGACGAGCATGTTCTTCCTATGTTCCACAGCTGTCATTGGCGGCCAGATACTCTCAGGATGCCACGTACTTGTCCATTGATAAGAGCAATCTCATGATCCACAGTAGCCGGGGGTGTCTTACGACCAAAAAAATAAACTCGAAGTTGCATTGTCAATGTGTCATTTATAGGACGAGCAGGTTCGTCCTATGTTCCATAGCTGTCATTGACTTCCAGATACTCTCAGGAATCCACGCACCTGTCCATTAATAAGAGCAATCTCGTCGTCCGCAGTAGCTGCTCGTGTTTTACGACCAAGCCAAGTAAGTAGCATAGACAAATATTTGCGCTCCGGTCTCCATGCCTCCTTCCTGTGACATCGTTAATCCAAATCCAACCTGTCATACTCGATAGATGTCGTACAGATTGGTCGTCTTTGGATCTAGCCTCACATCCTGGGGCGAATAGAATACATGAGGACATGTGGGGCAGTGTGGTTTGTCCCACCAAAACCAAAATACCATGAGGGAGAGCGCGGCCATGGAAACAGTGTCAATCTCAAGCAACGTGATTGCGAGACCACTGCAAGCACGAGCGACGACCTGTATAACAAACCAGAGAAGTTGCACGGCAAATATGGCCTTTGCGAGTGCATCCGATTTGCTCCTGTCTTTGATTTCCCTCACTGTGATAAGTGGGTTTAGAATCTTGTTTTCCTTGCAAAGCTGTAGGAACTCGAGGGACTTGATCGTGCGCTCGCCCTTCTCGTCACGATAAACAAATCCACCCATTTCGGCAAAGAAACAATGTGTCATAGACCATTTATATCCTTGGTCTGATATGGCGACCTTCAGATGCTGCATTTGACCATGAAGATGACCTACCACGAAATCGCGCAACAATACGACGCGCGTGCCACCATTCCACAACGGCATCCGCAACAACCGCTTCTGGGCCGAGAATGGCGCATACGACTAGTCTCACCTTCCGAAAAAAATTGTGCCAAGAGCAGCCAATGTCGAAGTGAAGTGCGTGCCAAATGCAAATCAAAAGGGTAACCGCACAACTGCCCAATATACCCCAGATAGTACGCGGTATCCCACTGCCGGAGGCGTGCGGGAGACCTGTCGTCGTAGAATTGGTCTGGATGGCATAGGCGAAATGGGCTAGATTGACGAGGATGAACAGCAAAGGAATCATGGAAAAACTGGAGTTGACGAACATTGCGATGATCGAGAGGGAGCTTGCATTATGGGATCCGTATTTCTAGGCAGATGCCTAAGGACGGCAACGTGCTGCAGGTTATGCGGAGCCAAGATGCTGCGGTGCGTTCCGCTTCAAGGCCCTCAGGGTCTTCCTCAATACGCAACCGCGCGATGGGCGGTGGTAGGCCAGCCTCGTAGGCTGCGCCATGGGCTGCACATGGTTAAGGCTCGGATGGGCCAGGATGGGTAGTTGACCATGCAGCCTGGGCCACTGTCTGTTGCAATGCGTCAGGTCTGAAATTTCTCGTCTGTGCGGCGGTGTTGCTATCCACATACAGGCAGGGGCGAACTTGAACATTGACATAGGTATCAGACTAAAAAAGTTGTAACCTGCCATGCTTCTACTCTCCAGTCGAAGGCTCGAAGCACATCCAATACATTGCGGTTGGTGAGATGCCGATGGTGCAGATTCTGTTGGTGGCCTTGATAACCTACTACAGTAGTAGTGGCGATGATTCCAACTGAAAATAGTTCGGAAAACATGAGTCACTGCAACCTCTACATCATATTCAATTCATTCACACTGTCATTTCCAGGCAGAATCTAGGCTACATTGGCGATTACATGGATGCAGCATTGAACTGCCTTGCTCGTGGAAAATAGCCGGAAGCCAACCAAACCTTCCGTTGAGTAACTACTGTTTCAAGTCACAGCCAAATCTCCAATCCGAATTGATCGTTGCTCTAGCTTTCTCGCGGCCGCAGCTCTCAAAACATAGGGTGCATCAATCTAACTGCAGATACAAGGTGTGACCAGCATGATCACCGGCCTTGTCGGGTGACGACAGCAATAATGACTCGCTCGTAGGTCTTAGCGCCTAGCACGACCGCGACTTTCCCGTCCCATCTGAACTGGCAATTCAAATCCCAGCCCGATGGCTAGCGAGATTTGATCCTGGTAGGCAACATGATGGCCCAGACGCTCCAGACCCACACAGATGAGGAACAGTCATGTTGGAGTGGATACATACTGTACCTGTCTAATTACATCATATACAGTGAAAGGAAAGCCAAAGGATGAAGGAGAAAACATATCATGGACACAGCTTCTCATGTAAAAAGATCCTCCACTAACTAGTGCATCATTTTGCAACGACTTTCCAGGACGGTCTGGAAGCTTGCACCTCGTAGCATCCACAGTTGTGCTTTTACCTCGAAGGACAGCTGCCTTGCTTTCTGCTCAGCCACACGTGCTGTCTGGGTCACAAATGCGTGGAACGGGAATTAAGCTGGGATGGGGTGTCCTTGGCATGTGCAGCATGTCATACTCCCCTCGATCCAATGCTTCTTTTCCGAAGTCAGCGGAAAGGATTGCAAAATTACGTATCGTTCAGATGATCCAATTACCTCTAGCTGGAACCTTGGCACCATTAAAGTTCTCGACCACTGTGGTATGAGGGTGGAATATTACTCCCGGGCCTGGTCGGCCTGGTCCCTTGCGTAGTCATTGCAGCGTGTTACCCAGCGCGTCGATCGGGATAAGGATAGGGGCTGGTCAGTAGCGCCGCTTCATTGATGACGTCGACCAGATGGAGACTGGAGTCACTCGCTCGAGGCCTCAAACAGCTACCAAGTCTTCGGTTACTTGCAAAGTGACCGCAGCTGAAGCAAACTCCGACACCCGAGGCCAACGAGCACAACCATCGCCAGTGTGTACCTAGTGGCCCAACGTTTTCGCAACCTCGACCTCTGCCTTCATTCAACCACCAACCCGACTACAAATCCGGATCCAAGTACCAGTACCTGATAGCTCAAACCACGACTACCGTAGCCAGCAGTTAAAGATGTTCATGCCCAAGGAATTGCGGGTCCTCTGCATACTTCTCGATGGCCGAGCCTAGTCGGCGTGCTGGCCGTGCAGAAAACAGACTGGGCATATTATACATCCTGTAAGTGTCGTTTCATTGCAGCGTAGGCGCTGGTGGTGACGATGGGATGGTAGCACGACGAGGCCGCGCACGAGGGGTGCACCAAATGTATCCCGGAGTGTATGGTGGAGTTTGTCGCGTGTTCGTACTGGAACAGGCACAGTTTTCGCCCAATAAAGGCACGTAGCCGTTTTCTTGGCCAAGGTTTGCTGGTCTAACTCTCTATTTTCAGTCACGCTTCTTGCGGTCGCCACTTTATTGCTAGCTGAGTCGACAAGAAATGTGAGTGAATTGTTCGGTTTGAAGGCAAGGCGCGGTGCTGATGCTTGAATGCATAGGTGCCACTTGTCATTCAGTTTCTGTTTGACTGCCTGACGAGATACGCTCCCAGTTTGTTGTATCTGACCACGATGTATCTCATTTTCATCAAGGTGAGTGCTGTCGGTTGCGTGTGTTGAATCGGAATGTAAAAAGTCACGCAGACGCGCTTATCGACACGTCGTTTCTGGGTGGCGTTGCCTGTCCTCGCAGACCCCATTGCGGCGATCGACGCGTCGATTTCCAATTTAATCATACAGCGATGACTTAGTGTATCATTATGGCAGCGGCATGGTGTATGCGGCACTCCGACAATGGCCCGGGGCCCAGGAATTGTTCGAGATATGGGCGTGCAGACCTGGCTCGGTTGTGATGCCCATCCAGATGGAGGCGCTCAAGAAGCTCCCCCTCGTACGGCTCATCCATGGGGGTAAGGTGACGTCCTGTTTTGCCCATATATGTACTGCTGATAATATCGTCATAGACGATGCCCCCACTCGAGTACATACACCCAGTATTACCGTGACTTGTCGAAGGCACGCCATATTCCACATTCGTGGTCGCATATCCAGACCGCAGAACGAGGAGAATCAGTATTCGCCAATGTTGGTATTCGGAACATTGGGTCCTAAGTTGCTCACTATTCGGAAACAGGAAAATATGCTTGGTTTCGCGCTTCAGGCACTCGAACATGCGCCTTGGTGGTCTATGAGGAAACCTACATCGACGTGCCTCATGCTCCACCAGTCTAATAGCGCCGCTCCGGTCGGCATCGAGAGCGCGGAGCCGGCCTGGTGAGTGAACAGCAATCATCTCGTGGCACGGGTACTGACGACAACGATTGCATCTTGAGATATCAGCGTAGTTGTCCGAAGACGCAACTATCTTGTTCTTCCCCCCCCCCGTCTCGTTTGAGAAGACGGATATTGATAGAGTACTTGCGCATGCCCAAGAATGAGTGTCTCACCAAGTTGTGTTTCATGCGATTTCAGTGCAGACAAGTTTCTTGATATGTTGTCAAGCAATCAAGGGCAAGGAAGAGTCATCATGAGGAGCCATGGAGGATGATTTGAGGGATCAGATGGGGGCGGGTCTTGTCTTGTGTGGTTGATCAAGAAGGGCACATCGACGTACCTCACGTTTCACCTTTCTAGCAGTGCTGCCCTGGTCTGCATCAAGAACGTGGAGGATGTGTGCACCCTGCTTGTCGGCATGGCGAGTGAGTAGTCGTCATCTCCTCACAGCACATGTACTGACCACGACGTAGATAGCATCATCTAAAATATCGGCACAGTAATCCGAGGACGGAACTGTCTCGTTTCTTATCCACATGTTGCGTTCGAAGGAGCGGACGTCGATAGGGTGCTTGGACATAGCCAGGAACAGGCAGCGATGCTGACCACGTTAGAGCGGGAGATGGCGAGTAAGGAGTATCTCGTTAGTGTGTTTCACTCGATTTCTGTACAGACAAGCCTGTTGAGACATTTTCAGGCCATCAGGGACAAGGAAGAGTCGTCGTGGGGAGCCATGGACGATGTTTCGGTGGATCAGACGGGGGCGGGTCCTGCCTGATTCGATGAAATAGGCTACCCTTAGCTGGTGCACGAGATTCAAAATGCTTCTGTATTGAGGTGTTACTTTCCAATTCACCTCACTTCCTATGACGATCAATGCCTGAATTAAAGTCGATCTGGTTCGGACTGCGGTCCCAGGGCTACTCTGCGTGCTCTTTCAACCAAATGCTTGCAGCGACTTCGAAGGTGTCATCCTCGTCCGCCGGAAGGTCATCTACTTTATCAGTCTCAGTGCTCATGGTGTAACTCTTCACAGTGTGAACTCTCATCATCTTCTATCCTTACCGGTCATACCCAAAGAGAGTCGCGTGTTGTGTTCTTTCGGGAGTCTGAGGCGCGAAAGTGAGATCAAAGCACCTTGGTGTCGCGCTAGGTGAAACCCGGACTTCGATGACGACGTTCTCCCTCGCGTCGCAGGCAGTTCATAAATATATTCAAGTCACGTAGAGCCATCGAGAGTATACATAGACAAGTACGCGAGAACAAGAGATGGAGTAGCACTGGTACTACAGGTGGGGAATGAAAGCTGTCCATGCAACGGTCTCGTAGGCCGATGGAGGTAACGCGCGAAGACTGGCAAGCATCAAAGCCATGAGGAGCGCCCTTGCTACAATGCCTAGGATCAGAGCAGTATACATGAATATGTCAGTTAATTTATCGGCCTCTTCAGTCAGAATAGCCAAATACACGTAGTACGATGCGAGACAGGCTACCGAGCTTCCCGTCAATATGAGAGATGCAACACGCCATAGAATCTTCTCCGCCTCCGTTGGGAAATGAAAATTCCACGCGATTAGATGCAGTCCGCCAAGAATTAGCCAAGTCGCACAAAGTGAACAGAAGTTCACAGTAACTTCAGCGTCATCGGTGAATGATGTGTCACTTATGGTACGAACAGGTCCTTCCTGTGTCCCATGGTTGTCATTGGCGGCCAGATACTCTCAGGATACCACGTACTTGTTCATCGATAAGAGCAATCTCATCATCCAAAGTAGCCAATTGTGTCTTACGACCAAGCCGATTAAGTTGCATAGACAAATAACTGCGCTCCGGTCTCCATGCCTCCTTCCTGTGACTTCGTTAATCCAAATCCAACCTGTCACACTCGATAAATGTCGTACATTAGATTGGCCGTCTTTGGATCTGGCCTCACATCCTGGGGCGAATAAAATACATGAGGACATCTGGGAGTGTGTGGTTTGTCCCACCAAAACCAGAGGATCATGAGTGCGAGTGTGGCCATGGAAACAGTGTCAATCTCAAGCAACGTGATTGCGAAACCACTGTAACCACGAGCGATGACCTGTATAACGAACCAGAGGAGTTGCACGGAAAATATGGCCTTTGCGAGAGCATCAGATTTACTCCTGTCTCTGATTTCCTTCACTGTAATAAGTGGGTTTGCAATCTTATTTTCCTTACAAAGTTGTAAGAATTCGAGGGACTTGATCGTGCGTGAATCGCCGTTCTCGTCACGATAGACGAATCCACCCATCTCGGCAAAGAAGCAATGTGTCATAGACCATTGATACCCTTGCTCTGACATGGCCACCTGTCAGATTCTGCATTTGACCATGAAGATGCCCTACCACGAAATCGCGCAACGATGTGACGCGCGTGCCACCATTGCACAACAGCATCCGCAACAACCGCTTCCGGGCCGAAGATGGCTAATAAGACAAGATCCACGGGGCCATTATAATTTTCCGTCCAAGAGTAGTCAATGTCGAAGTGAAGTGTGTGCCAAACGCAAATCAGAAGGGTGACTGCACAGCTGCTCAATATACCCCAGATGGTACGTGGTGTCCCACTGCCGGAGGGCTGCAGGAGACCTGTCATTGTAGAATTGGTCTGGATGGCATAGACGAACTGGGCTAGATTGACAAGGACGAACAGCGAGGAAATCATGGAGGAACGAACATCGAGACGGCGCTTGAATTATCGGACCTGTATTTCCAGGCACATGCCCGCATGTGGCCACGGGGTGCAGGTTATACGGAGCCAAGATACTGTAGAGCGCTCCGCTTCGGGTCTTCTTGAATACGCAACCACACAATGGACGGTGGTACGTATCAAGGTCATGGCATAAGACTTCCGCTGCCCCTCTGGCCTGTTCGAGACAGGAATTGGAGGTCTACGCCGGCACAGTTTACAGTGCTGATACCTCGCAAAATGACTCGTATTGGCGCCCGCGCAAACAGCACGCACAGCCCTCCGAGTTTTTTTTCTTCGATGTGCACTGCTTTCCACTCTGCCTCGCAGGCTGCACCATAGGGTGCAGATGGTCAGGGCTCTGAAGGGCCAGGGCAGGTAATTGACCATGCAACGCCGAGGCGCACTGTCAGGTCTGAATTTTCTAATCTGTGCAGGGTTGCTGCTGTCCACACAGGAGTAAACTTGAATGTTGACGTAGGCATCAGGTTGAGAAGGTTGCAACCTGTCGTCCTTCGACCATCCAGTCATTGCTGAAGTGCATCCAATGCATTACGGTTGGTGAGATGCCAACTAGCACAGTTTCTGTTGATGGTCTTGATAACCCTGCGACGACGACGTGGGTAACGGTCAAGTATCTGCGTGGAGTGTTCCTGTCATGCATCCGGACCAACATGCTGGGCATACTTTTCATCCAGTGAGTACTGTGTTGACTGTACAAGCTAACCCAGGTGGTTCGATGGTCGTGTTACCAACGGGGTGCACCCAACGTGTTGTTGGAGTATGTGATCGACTTTTGTCGCGTTTTCGTGTCCGAGCAGGCACGGTCTGTTCCTGATATCCAAATCCATTTCTGCCTGCCCCGCGTACACCAGTCTCACATTGTGTTTCAGTGACGCTTCTTATGGTCATTGGGTGACTATTCATGCTATTCAAGGCGAGCGTTGTCATTTGTACGTGCGACAAGGTGATATCAAACGTTTTTCGGGCCTGCGTATGGACGCCACATTCGCTGTGGCTTTTTCCCCTTCTCGCTTACCATGATTGACACTTCGATTCCGGATTTAATGCACATCGACATGTCGACATGTCACAATAAGGACAAGGTAAAGTCCTGTTTCACTAAACATCCTCACGCTGGCGAACGCATATCCTAATCTCAGGACGGAACTACGTACGATCTTGGATGGAAACTCGGTATGCACCACAGTTCTCGGCCTCCAGGGATCATAACCATGATATATCATGAGGGGGCGCGTCAGACACAAGTTCTCGACTGACGAAAATGAGAATTCACGGATAAACCACAAGTGCGCCACTTGCAACTACACACTACGCCGATCGAAGGTTCGATCCGAGGATGCCATTCACATGACTTGCGCTATACTGAGTGATTCGGACCAAACACCTCAAATAAACCACACTATCATATTCAAGCCCACAAATCATACACGACAAGCAAACTTATTTCATGACATCATTTAGCATATGAAGTCAAAAAAAAGAGTGCAAGAAAAAACCAAAAGAACCGCGAAGAAAACCAGTAAGTTAGATATATTTACAAGTTGACATTGATAGGGTTGCAGCCGAGGTTCACCAGGCCGTTCTATATGATCGCTCATCAATTACAACGTTGTTTATCTACGTGTGAAAATCTCGACTCACAAAGTTGTTGTTAGTGCAGCAGACTGCCTGCTGGGTGCAGGAATTGCCGCCCACGCCCAGGATGCTGAGAGGGGTACAGGTAATCCCAATCATGCCCTCGATCTGTGGGAGGACGATGCCGAGCAGCCCGCTGAGAGCGCTGAGCGTTGTGGGGTTCGACTAGTACCGCCATTGGTGAGCACAAAGCACGACAGCGCAAAATATCTTTTGCGACGTCTCACCTGTTGGGTGGAGTTGCAGCAAAAGGCGTCACCGTTGCTGCACGAAGTGCTGCCGCCGCTGGGCGCGGCCGCGACGACTGCAGCAAGGGCGGCGACAGAGACGAAAGATGTGAAGCGCATATTGCAATGAGTAGATTGGGTGAGTGGAATTGCTCTGGAGGGATGTTTTGTTCGTTGATGTCGAATGTCTTGCTTTGGCCCCTTCTTATACCTCGAGGACTGGCTGTTTTCCTTTTCTCTACCATGCCCCTATGAACACAGCCCGCTCTCCTCGCACCATCCAGGAGTGAATATGTTCCTGTTATACCGGCATTGCAAGACAACGATGCGTAAAAATGTCACCTGCGTCCTGACACTTACGAGCATTGTTTGCTGGTAGGATGTCCCGTGCGATCATCGCACATATGCACCTTGCACCAATGAAAGTGGATCGCAAGTGACGAATCGGACCTGGCCCCGCTCTTTCCGCAGGAACTCAGGGACACCCATGCAGTAAAATATTCCTTCATCATGCAAAACTGGCAGTGTATCTGTGCCTTGATGAGAAAAATGAATGGAATGCGACGTACATGGTTAGCAGGGATAATGCTACACAAATATGGCCAGAGTTCCATCTCAACACTAGCAGGACGACAGTCATGCAAATCAGATGATCCTAGGGTGGCGTAAGACGAATGGCATCCGAGTTGGGCAACTTTTGCTCCGTCTTTTAACCGCAATGACATAATGGATGTGGCTATGCAAACTCAAGGACGGGTACCTGTGCGCAAGTGAGAACGGCTCGGAAGGGGCGTACATATTGTGTTATATTGTGACATGTCGCACTGTTGAGGACCCCCAAAAAATAATAAGCGGACTGTGACAGTGTACACGAATTCGTGAAGCCCGCGGCCAAATGCAAGGAATTGAAGCTCAGATATTTGAGCACTTGTTTATGAATGCGTCAGCAATATCCAGTCGTCCGGATCACACAGGCATACCTCCGGATCAATCTGTTATACTTTGAACATGATCAAAGTAGCACGTCACTCCATGAATCACCGCAGATATGACGGCCAAGAAGAACACTGGTTGCATATAAACTTACGTTCGCGGCAGCAGCACGTGATGTACAGTACATGCTACCTACGTCGAGTGAAGTTCAGTGAAAAAAGTCGTCAGATTTGTGCACAGCTGCCCAATATACCCCA
>JBBPTY010001150.1:0-11048 GCA_038094335.1 Tylopilus aff. striatulus | reverse complement strand
TATTCGAAGGCGCACGGGCGGACCCAAAGGTACCTGTGGAAGAGATGGTCGCGACGCTCGTCAAGCTCAAGCAACAAGGCAAGTTTGATCACATAGGCATGTCCGAGTGCTCTGCGGAAACATTGCGTCGGGCAAACAAGGTTCGTATGTATTCCTTTTTCAAGGGAAAATGCCCGACCTGGAATAGGTTTATCCGATCAGTATCGTCGAGATTGAGATTAGCCCCTTTTCGTATGAGCAACACACCCGAGATGGTAAGGACGATATTACGCATGACAACTGCAAATGGATCACATTGTTCTAGTCATCTCTACTGCCAAGGAACTTGGGGTCGCGGTGGCAGGTTACTCGTAAGTCTGCGTCTGCTAATATTTAGAGCGCAATACGACTATTCATCGCATTGCCAGGCCCCTCGGAAGAGGCTTCTTGACAGGTCAAATTAAACGCCCTGAAGATATTCCTGGTGAGTTGCTCGTGATATTCGCAAAACTGTGCCTGACCCAAATTATTCTATAGAGGGTGACTTCCGCCGTCATCTCCCCCGGTTCCAGGAAGACGTGAGACTTAGTGAGAAATGCGCAATCCCGGAACTGATATTTTGCTGACAGTCCATGAGGCACAACTTTGTCGTGGTTGATGCCTTGACCGACATTGGGAAGAAAAAGGGCGTGACCGCAGCACAGCTGTGTATCGCCTGGGTGAGTTCACTTGGTTCGCACGTCATTCCAATTCCAGGCTCCTCGTAAGTCTTCTCTTATGGTCCACCGTTCTGTTATGAGTCCCACTGCACGCCCCCAGGAATCCCAACCGCACACTCGAGAACTGTGCCGGCGGTGATATCGAATTTTCAAAGCAGGAACTGGAGGAGATCAATCAGGTCATCACCAAGGCTGACATAAAGGGGTCAAGATACCCAGTTCACGTCGGCGGCTTGTGGGCTTAAGTCTTGAGAGTGTACGAATATGACGAGAAGTTCGTCGACTAGACTCGTGATGCTTGTATGATATACGGGAGAAGCTTTGCTTCGCCTCGACACGGCAAACTACTTATGTCCAGGGTGTGGCATGCTCCCTGCTTGGAATATTCTCAGTGTCTTTGCAGTTAATGTATAGAGGGGGACTGAGCTTATGGACGGCTGTTGGCACAACTGCTCTCCAGTTCTGGAGACGTGGAAGTCCTTGCATGTACTGGGGAGTCTGGGAGCATTAACAGCTGCCTTCTGAGTAACATTACCGTGTTCAAGCAATTGGTGCCGCCGCACATTCCACAGGCAATCTCAATCAGCGAGATGAAGAGAACCGCTGCGACACTTCGCACCTCCTTCCTTCGCCCCTCCTCGGTCATGAAGTTGTATGATCAACTGCATGATCTCCCTGTGCCGTCGTTTGCCGGGACATGGTTGAGGCTTCCATGCCTCACTTTCAAGCTTGGGCCTGTGATGACCGCCGAGGATGCTGAGAGACGAGTATTCCGCGCACAAACACATGCCACATGCGCTCGGAATCGTGGAGATCCAGAGTCAAGTAGATCTATCTCGTCTTAACCCTCTGTACCTTGTCCACCCGTGGATCAACTTTCTCCTCAACGGACAGTCTGTTGGAAGTGCCGCAGAGAGGACCCCTGAGACAGACACAAAACAGCGTGCCTATGCGAGCGGGGGTCCTTCCACAAAGGACACGAGGGCGGCCCCGAAAGCCAACTGGCTGTTTTCGGAAACAACTTGAATATCGGTGTTCCACGTACCAGGGACACAGGATCGCTCCCAACCCCTGCGACAATGTCAAACGAGGACAGACGAAGGCGAGCGCACCAAGCGATCGCGTGATTGAAGCAATCATTCGGCGCACTGTTACTCGCCCAAAACCCAGACAAGGTCGTTGCTTACGAGAGGGTTGCCACGGAGACCGTGATCATGGTCAAGTTGAAGGAGATCACGCCGGCGGTGCTGAACATGCTAGTGGCTAACGTACGGGTTCTAGATGTGCTCTAAAGAAGTTGAATGGGTATGGAGTATCCTAGCATAATAAAAAGTCAGAGAAAGGGACTACATTCCTGTCAGTGATACAATTGTCACAGAGCATCATGTTCCAGGTCCAATGCCAACCTTCGTCCAATCCACCATCGATTCAGCGAACCCATCGTGAAGGCGCGCGGCGTCCACGCACCCTGACCTCACCCTCCTCGAGGTCGGGCTCAGGAACATCCCGCGGTGTGTTGGGAACGTCGTCCAGAGGCTGGGTGCCTTTCTCTGGAGGGATATCCATGACATCGTCCTCGTCCTCATTCTTGGAGAACTCCCAGAGTACAAACACGCCCATGATCACAAACATCGCAATGATAACATACTCGACGGCCAGGGTCGAGACCGTCGCCAGTTGCCGCGCACCAAAGATTTGCAGCGCGAGCGCGAAGGAAAAGAGGACAATCCTTGGGTCAAACGCATGAATAGGCGCGGGAGGTAGGAACAGAGGGTAGGACGCACGACCAGATGAGGGATGCAATCGGTAGGCAGTGCGTGACCGCAAGGCATGCCATACCCACACCCTTCTTTGTTTGGCTCAACCTCCACATGGCATTTAACTGTCCCGTATTCATGGATCAACCCGAGTAGGTGCATTGTAGCCCTGCAGACGCACCGCATTCCCAGCGATCAGCAATCGCGGGTTGGAGTAAACATTTAACAATCCAAACGAGAATACGATGGATGCGACCGTCGATACGATCGAGCAATAAATGATTGTTTGGATCGCTCTCGCGATAGGGTCTGAGGTGCTCACGTTTGGAAGCGCCAAGAAGCTAAAGTTGACAGCGAGCATGACCGTCGACTGCGGGCAATGAGATATCCATCCCGGTAGAGGGGGAGGAGAGCTCACAAAAATAGTATACCGGGTCCATTCAGTCGTAAGTCTGTTGATGAAGTCCTTCCAGCGAGGTTGGATGATCACACCGTCCACCCAGACGCGTTGCAGACGAAGCGCATGCTCCTTCGGTGAGCTGAGAAGAAATACATTAATAATTGCAAACCAATATTGGTGAATCCAATCCTCTTTGCCGAACAAGGCATTGTCTGCGTTCAAGCGTGCGCACGGCTGGCCGTAGAAATCCATGAATTGGTTTTCAGCTACGATAGTGTCAGGAAGAGTCGCTCAACGAACATATAAAATTATACTCACTGAAGTACGCCATCAGTCGAGCTTCAGGCAATGTCAACACCAGATCATGAAGATGTGAACTACGGGGAGCGTACCGATGGCCCAAATACTGTATGGATCGGAAATCTCGCTGACGTCTTGGCAAACAGTCAGCAAGAAAGGAGAAGCCATGTGCGAGACTTACCTTTGAGCGAGTCGAGGAGTCCTAGCATCGCAGCGAGCTCATCCTGTCCGAACGGGCTCGAAGAAGAATCAGTAGTGAGTACATCTAACCGATTTTCAACACAATGAGCGATATGATATACATGTACGAACCGATCTTGGCATAGTTCAGCATTCCCCTGAGATCCGCAAAAGCTTGTGTAGGCAGAACGCGATCATGAGGATAGTATTCACAGTGTGACCTTCATTTCAAGTCACATGTAACATTCATGAACTTGAGCAGCGATCAGTGCCAGGGTGGAACGCTACACACAAACGTACTGGAAATAGTTGTGAAAGTCGCGTACCAGTAATATGCCTCGACCATATATTCTGATTGACTGTCAATGAAACATGCCTATAACAAATAGGACGAACTGATATGATTATATCCATGGATTCCACGCAAGTCAATTTTGATCTGCCTCGCTGTCACCTCGTCCACCCAGAAGAGAAGGCGATTTGTGTGGTCAACGAAGTAATAATACCAAATGCCATTAACATCCACGTTGAGAACAATATGGGTGAGATCATCCAGGGTGACATCTGGTGCCTCGATCGCTTTTTCAATGAGTTCCGCTGCACAAGCAAGAATGTCGTCGTCTGAAAGATGTTCGACATCGCGCTCTGTGAATATACGCTTGGAAGATGGTCTATAACGGAGTCGCCACGCAATCGAAAAGAAAAGAAAAACATACGAATTCTTCGTGGTAGAATAGGACAACGCCTTCAGGATGAACATAGCGTCGCCATCCTTTTGAAAACGAGGGTAGCCTGTGTGGAGAGACTCAGGGTGTAGACCACTCCCTCCAAAGCAAGTGGGCTTACGACGACAAGAGAGCCTTTTGTCCGACTGGGACCCTGAAATCGTCGGGAGAAGGCAGGCTTTTGGATGATGAGCACGGACTCGGAGTGATTTGGAGTACGTGTCCTTACCCCTTTGCTGTCTTGGGGTTGTAGCGTTGCGAGCCTCCTTCGGGCGTTGCGGCCTCGAGAATGTATTGTTTCGCATTGCCCGGAGTGCGTTCCCGAAGTCTTGACAGTATCTTGTGCCAGTCGACGCCAGGCAGTGGTGTGGGCGTGACTGCTCGGGCTGGAGGCAGTGTCGCGGGTTCTACTTCTGGCAGGGTAATGGTGTTGCTGCCCACGACGGGCGCGGGGGCATCGCTTGCGAGCAATCGAATCCGCGGCTGGGCCCGGTGACGTGCTGCAAACGTCAACAGCGACTTCCAGAGCCAGGCGGACCAAGAACGGAGTGCGGGTGCAATACGACTAGCGGAGAAGCAGAGGCGACACAAGCGAATAACAAGTAATCGCAGCGGATGAGCAAGATGTGAGAAGCCCTTCAAGGTCAGCAACAGCGGCGAGCCCATCCGAGTCAGAGTACGGTAGACGGCGCGTACAGTGTTCGGTTTCGTTTAGCGCCCAAGAAGAACGTCACGTATGTAACAGGTCCACGTTGCAGGAGCCTTCGGAAGCTCAGCGCTCAGCCACGAGTCGGAACGACCTGCCACGTCCGCTATTACTAGCGGATTGAATGTCAACTTCAAGCATGCAGAGGACGACTCAGATGAACGAAGTCTTTCAAGTTACCGCAACGGTAGACTCCAAGGCAACTCAATAAATAGGGTTTTGGAACATTTCACACCAGCCGTGGGACACGACAGAATATGCGACCTGACAAGGATTTGGTCAGTTGGAAGGGATCACACCGAGTTGCTAAACAAGCTAGGGCTGGCGTAGTCCCTGGACGTGCTCCGAGGGAAAAGTTTACTATAATAGAATTTCGAGGAAAGGGCATACTACATCTCTGTCGGTGGTATAGTCATCACACGGTACACGTTCCAAGGTATAACGCTAACGTTACTCCAATCCATCAACGAACCCATCGTGAAAGCGCGCGGCGACCACGCTCTCTTACCTCACCCCCCTCAAGGTCCTGCTCAGGCTGAGTGCCTTTCTCTGGAGGGGTATCTGGGGCATCGTCCCCGTCGTTATTCTTGGAGAACTCCCATAGTACAAACACGCCCATGATCACAAACATCGCGATGATAACATACTCGACGGTCAGAGTCGATACCGTTGCCAGTTGCCGCGCACCAAAGATTTGCAGCGCGAGCGCGAAGGAAAAGAGGACAATCCTTGGGTCAAACGCATAAATAGGCGCAGGACGTAGGAACGCAAGGTGGGACGCACGACCAGATGAGGGAAGCAATCGGCAGGCAGTGTGTGATGGCTAGACACGCCATGCCCACGCCCATCTTTGTTTGGCTCAGCTTCCACATGGCATTTAACTGTCCCGTGTTCATGGATCAACCCGAGCTGTTGCATCGCAGCCCTGCAGACGCACCGCATTCCCAGCGATCAGCAATCGCGGGTTGGAGTAAACATTTAACAATCCAAACGAGAATACGATGGATGCGACCGTCGATACGATCGAGCAATAAATGATTGTTTGGATCGCTCTCGCGATAGGGTCTGAGGTGCTCACGTTTGGAAGCGCCAAGAAGCTAAAGTTGACAGCGAGCATGACTGTCGACTGCGGGTAATGAGATATCCACCCCGGTAAAGGGGGAGGAGAGCTCACAAAAATAGTATAACGTGTCCATTCAGTCGTAAGTCTGTTGATGAAGTCCTTCCAGCGAGGTTGGATGATCACACCATCCACCCAGATACGTTGCAAACGACTTGCGTGCTCCATCGGTGATCCAAGAAGGAACAAATTAATGGTTTTAAACCAAGATCGGCGCATCCAATTATCTTTGCCGAACAGGGCGTTGTCTGCGTTCAAGCGTGCGCATGGCTGGCCGTAGAAATCCATAAATTGGTTTTCAGCTGATATGCCGTCGGGTAAAAGCGATTCAACGGGCGTTTAAGACTACACTTACTGAAGTACGCCATCAGCCGAGCTTCAGGCGATGTCAGCAACAGTTCACGAAGAAATGGATTGCAGTTGTAATACCGATGGCCCAAATACTGTATGGATCAGAAATTTCACTGGCGCCTTGCAAACAATTAGCAAGATAGGAGAAAACCATGTGCGAGCCTTACCCTTGAGCGAATCGAGGAGCCCCAGCATTGCAGAGAGCTCTTCTTGTCCGAAAGGGCTTGAGGAGGAATCAGTAGTGAGTACGTCTGGTTTGTTTTCAAGACAATGAACAACATGATATGTGAATCACAAAAGATACGGACCGATTTTGGCATAGTTCAGCATTCCCCTGAGATCCGCAAAAGCTTGTGTAGGCAGAACGCGATCGTGAGGGTAGTATTCACAGTGCGACCTTCGTTTCAAGCATAAAACATACTTGGGCTTGAGCCACGATCAGTTCCAGAGTGATACATTATATACGCAAACGTACCGGAAATGGGTGTGAAAGTCGCGTACCAGTAAGACGCCTCAATCACGTATTCTGACTGATTTTAAGTGAATAGTACCTGTAACGTACAAGACGTACTGATATGATTATATCCATGGATTCCTTGCAAGTTGATTCCGATTTGCCTTGCTGTTACCTCGTCCACCCAGAAGAGAAGGCGGTTTGTGTGGTCGACAAAGTAATAGTGCCAATTGCCAATGACATCCACATTGAGAACAATATTCGTGAGATCATCTAGGGTGACATCTGGTGCCTCGATTGCTTTTTCGATGAGCTCAGCTGCGCAAGCAAGAATGTCGTCGTCTGAAAGGCGTTCTACATCACGTTCTGTGAATATACGCTTGGAAGATGGTCTATAACGGAGTCGCCATGCAAACGAAAAACATACGAATTCTTCGTGGTAGAATAGAACAACGCCTTCAGGATGAACATAGCGCCTCCATCCTTTTGAAAACGAGGGTAGCCTGTTTGGAGAAACTCAAGATATAGACCGCTCCCTCTGATGTAAGTGGACTCACGACGGTAAGAGTGCCTTCTGCCCAACTGGGACCATGAAGTGATCGGGAGAAGGCAGGCTTTGGATGATCAATATGAACGTAGAGTGGTTTGGAACACGTGTCCTTACCCCTTTGCTGTCTTGGGGTTGTAGCGCTGCGAGCCTCCTTCGGGCGTTGCGGCCTCGAGAATGTACTGTTTCGCGTTGCCCAGAGTGCGTTCCCGAAGTCTTAACAGTATCTTGTGCCAGTCGACGCCAGGCAGTGGTGTGGGTGTGACGCTCTGCCAGTCCACATGTGCTCGGGCTGGGGGCAGCGTGGTGGGTTCCGCTTCTGGCAGGGTCATGGTATTGCTACCCACTACAGGCGCGGGAGTATTGCTTGCAAGTAATTGAACTCTCGGTGGGGCTCGATGACGTGCTGCAAAAGTCAGCAGCGCGTTCCAGAGCCACGTGGACCAAGAACAGAGCGCGGGTGCAATACGGCCAGCGGAGAGGTAGAAGCGACATAAGCGAACGAGAAGGGACTGCAATACTCGAATAAGACCCTTTGGGAATCGGGACAAAGTCAGCCTGAGTGACAACGACGACCCCATGATGTTGGTCAGCGGTTACAAATGCTATTTGGAGTGGTTAGCGCTCGGTTGAGAGCACGCGTAGTACGTACTCCACGTGTGTCAACGAACACTCGCAAGGTTCATCGATTATCAACAGATCGTTATCAACCTCAGGTTCTGATGCGCCGTGAGTGATAAAGGCTGAGAGGGGGTACCAGTAGAGTCTGAGCAGAAGACGACGAAGGGTTGCCACTAGCCAGCCAGCAATAATCGCCAGTCACGGCAGACTCAAGTAATTCGACTTATTGTATTCATGATTGACTCATCGACGCCATTCTCGTATGGGTGCGTAGCGCAGTGGTAGCGCGTATGCTTTGCATAGCTCGGTATCGGGTGAATTTGTATAAGGTCCAGGGTTCAATCCCCTGCGCATCCAAAGTTTTTGTCATTAGATTATCTGATTTGGTGAAAGGCCTTGATGCAAGCGTAGGTCGCACGTAGCCGCAACCTTCGAGGAAGACAGTAGACTAGCCGTCTCTATTAAAACATCGTATGCTCCAGTATACATAATTGCCAGCTGATCCCCAGCATTGAAAAATGAGTTGTTGCTGTGCGTTCGGGCGCGGAATGGAGAGCATATTCAAGTCGTCGGAATGCACAAATGCTTACGATATGGAGGAAGCATCGTGCATTTCTATGCGCAAACAGCGATGATAGCGTGTACAGCCTAGTAAATAGTATGGGCTGCGCTTGAAACCGTACCCCACACGGGTGTGCCCGCCATAAACTCTTGTGCATTCGACGTCATCAACAAACCCACTGTCCATGGACAAGGCTTCATTAGCATGGGGAACAAGGGAGTAGAAATGGCACAGCGCCAACGGAAGCGATAACCCACCGATCAAACCGAACAAGCCCAACACGCTTCCGAACACCTCCACCACGAGGACTTTGACGAATAGTGTCGGATCGGCGGCGTCTGCGAGGGCCGCTGTACTGCCTGCTACGCCGACGCACAGACCGCAAAGGAGGTTGCACACGCCGACTGTCAACCCCCCGAAAAAGAGGGCAAAACCTGGAATAGAATGTATTATCAATATCAGCGAACCCGAGGTAAACGAGAGCGTGGGATTACCAGTAAAGTAGTTCTGACGCGTGTACATAAGTGCATCGGGTACGGCTTGGAGTTTTGCAGAATAGACGATGCCCAAGATCTGTACGTCACATTCGAAAAGTCATAACAGGGCCACAGTAAAACACATACCACCCCGTAAATGGCTACGACTTCACAAAAAATGATACTAGACGAACGCGATGGCAGAATGAGGACATAACAAAGGCAGCACACACGATAGACGTACCTGATCAAGTTCTTGGTACTAATTCGTGGCGTTCGGACACCTCCACCGAGGATTGATGAGCCTGTCAGGAAAATACCCCTGCGAGGAGCGTCCCCGTCAGCTGCCAGTGGTGGAATTAAAGTGCCGATCAACGAGGGACGCACCATCCGGCCCCAAGGACACTTAGACCAAGGCAAAGACCAATTCCAAGAGCGCCCCAGACGAAGGGGTTCGTTTCTTCGAGAAAGCGACCAACATTGAATGCTTCGCCAGAGCCTACGATGACCATCGGTTCAGCGATGACGGCGTAGGGTGGAGTTGAGCTGGAAAGAAAACAGACCTGTGAACAAGAGATAGAGAGCAATGACAGCAACGAGAAAAGAAGGGAGGCCGATGGAATAGTACGCCGTGAGGTACCCCATTGTGCAGAGTGGTCCAGTTGTTCGCAAAAGGCTTGTCAGTTTCGCAGCAGTTTGTTTGTACCCAACACGTGGCTGTGTTACATAAATAGCCCCTGTCTTGGGTAATCGCACGCGATTTCAAGGTAGTCTACTGCTCTCGTAGTCACCCAATCCTCCAGCCCGTCCTCGCGGCACGGTCCCCAAGATCCCTGGAGCCAAAAGTAACGTTATTTCAAAGAATAAGTATCACGCGTCACACTCACTGTCGGCTATTTTGGACGCGCAAGAACAACCAGTTGACCGCCTCACGCACGCCTTGTCTATATGCGCTCGGGATAACGAACAAAAAGAAAAGGCAGCGCAAACGTACCCTTCTAGTGCAGACACACCCATTACCTCCAGGCTCGCAATCCGGCTCTTCTTCCGCTCCTCTTCCTCTGCTTCGTCCTCTGCGTATCGCCTACGAGCGCTGTCTCGTCGATGGTGATCCCAGACTTCATAGTCTTGTCTGATGTCGGTCGCAGACATGCTTGTGGGTGTGTCTTGTTTGTTCGCGAGGAGCAGTAGCGGGACGTTGAGAATTCGAGGCGAAGACAGAACGGAGTCTGTTGATACGGATGGGATGGAGTGGAAATATAGAGCCGAAGGACTTGAACAAACGGCGTCTCTCAGGAAGACGACGGGACGCACCAAATACCTCCCACCCTTCTCCAAGCCTCTCCCTATCCTGCGCGTCTATCACGTATACGACAGCGTGACAGTCGTCGTAGTATCGGGACCATATGGACCTGATGCCTCGTTGCCCGCCGAGGTCGAAAAAGTTGAGGATGGTCGAAGGGAGAGAGACCTTGCCCACTGAAGACGAGCATGGGCGTACATCACAACGAATGGGACACCAGGTGGGACGTACTGTTCTGTCCGACGGTCGGACCTATCTTTGAAGGATCGAGGCCCGGCGTGTCATTATAGAGCGTCTTGATCTTCTCTAGCAATGTCTACCGTTCGTGCCGTCAGCCTCAATACCCGTTCGGAACAGATGGCGACAGTGGGCATGAGCTTACGGTCTTTCCAGCACCATCAAGGCCGATGATAATGATTGAAAATTCTTCTTTTCTATGGCGATGGGTGACAAGTTTCCGGATCAACGAAGTCCGCTCACTGTGTTAGGTATTCATGAAGACCCTTGAGGAGGTGGTACATGACAAGTGGCTACTTTTAGGACTCGGACTCTTCCTTTCTCACGCCGCACGACTGGCTCCCGGTTCACTAATACCCAAGTCCCTGGTATGTGTGATGATTTTCTTGAGCGCCACAGTCGTTGGGGCATGCTCAGTTGTTTCAGTACACCTCACAGCCCAACCCTGAGACCAGATTTTGAGTTATCAGTTTTAGGGTCTGTTCAGGACAAAGCGATAACGAATGGCAACAACACGGGGGGGGGGGGGGGGGGGGGGGGGGGGGGGGGCGCTGTTTCCCCTTTGTTTGGGGGATTCCCGCCCCGAAAAACCACGGGACCTGCGCACCAAC
>JBBPTY010001149.1:0-11051 GCA_038094335.1 Tylopilus aff. striatulus | reverse complement strand
CCTGAATGAAGAAAAAGATGAGTCCAAGTGACTCCAGGTGCGACTGCACAGAAATAGGGGCTATTGAGCTGGGCAAAGTGCCAGCCAGGTGCACGAAAGAGAAAGAAAGAGAATGTAAGTAAAGACCTATGGTGGCCACTTACTCTGAGCTTCCCTGGACACTCACTAGTAGTCTCTTCAGTGGGAAAAAGCTATCCATTAGGTGCCGTGTACATGGCTTTATAGTCTGGGCACACCCGAGACTGTACAAGAGAAACTAAAAAAAAGATACTGCTGCCCAGTCCAATGACAAGGGCCAACTGTGTAGGTAAGAAGGTACTACTAAGGCTACAAAATGTGGGTAGCGGCCTAGCCCAAAGCCCAACAAATTCATCCGAGTGACACTGTGCCTGCAGCCACGCGATTGCTGCTACCAGGCCTCGGATGGTCCAACTTGGACTATCTAAGCACTCGGACTCGGTTCATACTTGACTGCACAAGTCTACTAATGTGAACTGGTGTGAATAGCAACTAAAACTTACCACAAGAGAACTAGAAACCGCCAGACCATACTTGGCCAGTGCTACTTGACTGATGCGACTGACTCGGGTGTGACACTCTTGACTCGGGGCATCGCTGGGCTCAACCAGGGACCTGTGAATGAAAAGCTGGGGACTAGGGTTTTGTAACTGTAGAGAGCTCCTTGCTCTCACATCAGTATAACTAACCTTATCTTGGCTATGCTTTCCTGTGCACACAGCCTCCTTGTTGTCCAATAGTGATATGGACTCATATGGTTCCACTTTCTATTTATCATTTATTACATCAGCTGTACCAAAACATGTACAAACAAGTAGAATAGTATATAAACCCCAGGCTAGGCTGGACATCCTCCAGTTTAGTTCTCTTGACCTTCTCACTGAGACTCCTCTAAGTACTACCACAAGCTACAAGCTAGTGGGCTAAACCCTTGGGCTTAAGAATAAGTCCTTGTTGGTTTCAGTCAACCTATCTTCTTTCCTCTTGTCATGTCCTGGATCTAGATCTGTCCCTTATTTAGTCTCTCTTGTTCTCTTCATCACAGACATAGCCTCCTTGGTCACTTCTCTCATAACAACCCAGTGTCCCCTGTTACATACATAGCCACTATTGTTCTTCTACATTCTCTATTGTTCCTTCTTGTTTCATTAACCTGCCCTTATGTGAACTTGGTTCACAATATATACTGTAGTCTTCATGTATGTACTTTTCTCACACTTGTTCTTCACAATTATACACTTAACTCATGTCCTTGCTTTGTGGCCTAAGTCCCACAAATCTAAGTAAGTTCATCTTACTCCTCAGTCATCCCCTCCTTCATCCTTAGCCCTCCAGATGGTGTGCCTCTTTGTGAGTGCCTCCTAGAGCCTCTAGTCACCAGTTTCACATAGTGTGTAACAGTACTTGCTCAGAGGATGAGTTGAGGAGATAGAGACAAGCAGGAAGGCTCAATCAAATGGATGAGCTAGACAATTCAAATAACTGAACTAGGGTTCAAAGGAGTAGTACAGGGACTTTTATATATGAAGTCTGGATGAAGTCTGAAAGGGGAAACAAACTATGGACAATGGTAAGTATGAAGGGACAAAACCCAAGGCAGGATTCATAGGGTACAAGCAAAGAATGCTATGAATGAGTAAGCTATGCAAGGAATGGTTGACAGGCAACTCAATGGAAGGTATTAATAGGGTACAAAAGAAGGGTAACCAAGGCCATTAGGCTCATAGGTTTGAAATCTAAGATCTAGGGGGTAAGAATATACAGGAGAAGTTCAGAGAAGGCACAGGGTGGAACTAGGGACAGAGGAAGGATTGTAGTGACCAAAGGGGTATCAGAGGATGGAGGACAGGTCGGAGATGATGACAGGGGAATGGGGGAGGATGTGGGGGTGCTGCAGGGATGCTGGAGGATGGTATCAGGGATTGGGGGGGAGGTCTAGGGGGTGAGAAGGGGTTGGGGTAAGGAAATTGGAGATGGTCAGGGAGGTGAGCTGCATGGTTCTGACAACTTAGTATATATGATCCCTGTAGCACTCCTTTGTACCTCAGTTTAGTTATTCAAATAGTCCAGCCCATTTATACAATCAAGCCCTTCAGCTTGTCCCTACCTCCTTAGACCTCCCTCTGAGTGAGTACCCCTTGGGAACATGTATCTAACCCTCATACCTCCACAACAAGGACCAGACCTGAGCAAGGTGTGACACATAAGTCCTATTCCAAGACCCCTTGTCCCTCTAGCCTCTCCCCCAGTGCTCTGACCCAATCCCAATATCACTTGTCAATCCTGACACACCCTGTTGAACCCCAATCAGTCCCCATCTCCTTGCTCTCTGAACCTCTTAGAGACCAAGAGAGAGAATCCTCAGTTTCCCCAAGTTCCAACCCTACTCCTAGACTACCATGAGGTCCTGCAGCATCCCCATCCCCACCCAGGACTTCCTAGGGAGCACTCCCCTACAAACTCCTATAAGAAACTCCAGACTTTGCTCCTTGACAGCAGAACTTCCATCAGCCCCTCAGAAGTCCCTCAGGAGTTCATTCCCAAACCTCTTGTACCCCCTCACAAGCCCTTGGAAGTCACCTTAATCCCTGTTGTCCTTGAACCTCATTGATCACCTCCACACCCTAGCTCCATTGAGTGACAGGTAACCCATTCCTGATGTCAAATCCCATCCCTGAAAGAAGGGACATAAAAGGGGATAGAATTTTGGAGATGAATGATTGGGTGGAAGGAGGTCATAATTGTCGCAAATTGTGTAACCCCAGTTCCAATCCTGCCATATTTAGATATAATTGGCAGTGCATTGGACCCAAATTACAATAGTCATCATGTGTTTTCCAATTCTGTCAGTCATGTTACAAGATGATCGGAAGCCTCGGCAATTGCCTTTCACGATTCCCAGGATGTCTGGATGCGTGATTCATGCGTCGAAACCCCACTCTCACTATCTCTGGAGGCACTGACTCTCATCCAAGTGTTCATTCCTGTAAACTACTCCTCTCTGTCATATACCATGCCATCCAAACGTTCGTATCACACCAGAGGCACTACAGCGGACAAGATTGCCTGCAAATACTGTACAAGAGAATTTGCTCGCCGTGGCCTAAAATTGCACGAGTCCAGTTGTGCAAGTCGACAAGAGAAAAAGAAGAGAGATAAGGAATTTGTGAAGTTGGCTGCACAGGTAATTGATGCTCATCTGGTTGAAGGTGAGATTAACTGCCCTTTGTGTTCTGATCACCACCGGACACCACTGGACCTGATCACCACTGGACGATTGAGTATTGGATGGGAGAAACTGACTCTTATATATTGTACAGAACAACGACAGCAACTACTAGAAGGACCATCCAAGATTCCGATCCTACAGCAACCTGCATTGCCCAATGCCTCGGACATATCCCGAAACGTCGAAGTTGCTGAGTTGGGCAGCGATAACATGAGTGTCGGTTCACAGTGATGTAAGTTTTGAGTTGGATTTTGGTTCTTTTATTCATGTTCTTCAACAGGCTCCTCTCGCATGTCAGATGCAATGGATGAAGGCAGAAGTATCAGCCCTGCTGATTTCGCTGACTATCTGTCAGAGTTCTTGGGTGCAGGGACCGCGAACGCCACTCTCGATAGTTTCAAAACAGAATACCACCCAAAGAGTGGGCGAGCAGCTGCATATGAATCATTCTCAAGTTATGGAGAGCAATCCTTCACTCCAATCTTACCTGATGACGCACCTTGGGCACTGTTCGCTTCTCGAGTTGACTTCGAAATTGCTGAGCTTACCCATCAATCTGCCATGAGCAAAGAGCAGATTGACCAATTGCTCAAGCTAATCTGCCAGGTTGCAGATGGTCAATCTGGCTTCTCACTGAAGTCATACAATGATGTTATAAATGGATGGTCTCGTGTCGCATCTAAATTAACACCTGTATGTATTCAAAGTCTGTTTGCATAGTACTCTATTTGTATCTGATGTCCATTGGTATTGTTACAGTCCACTGCCTTTCTTTCCTTCCCTACATTGCCTCATGCTACCTCCATTGATCTGTTTCTCCTTGCTGTACACTTACATCACTACGGACATAGCCTCCTTAGTCATCTCTCTTGTATGATGACTCAGTAACCCCATAGCCACACTTTCCTTATTTATACCGTAGTAACCTGCCCTCGAGCCTTTCTTTAACTTAAGTAGCTACATCTCCATGTATGTAGATTCTCACGCTTGTTCTACGCTTATACAATGTTTAACCTGTGTCCTGGATCTGTGGCATTAAGTCCCACACTTCTAAGTAAAGTTGACCACTGGTCCTCAGTCGTTCCTCCCTCGTCCCAGTCCTCTCCAGACGTAGTGCCTCTTCGTGAGTGCCTCCTGGATACCCTGACCACAGGTTCTGCGTTACACGTAACAGGTATGACCATTTAGCTTGAGAACCATATAATATCAGTGCCATATAAAAAAGAAACTCTGGAGTTTGAGATGTATTCCCGTCCACTATGGGAATGGGCTTTAGACCTCCTTGAAGACCCATTACTTGCCCCACACTTTGTGTGGGATGCTCAACGCTTGTATAAGCACAATGGCACCACCTTTGAATGTTTTATTCATGAACCTTGGACAGCTGACCGCTGGTGGAGCATCCAGGTAAGATTTAATTGGTATATTATGCTTCTATATCTATTGATTTTGAGTTGTTTATTTGATGAAACCAATGTTTTATTAGTCTGTGTTACCAGAAAATGGTGTTCCCCTTGCATTCATCCTGTATGCTGACAAGAGTCATCTTACAAGCTCAGGAAAGGTGAAAGTATATCCTGTTATTGCCCGCTGTGCAAACCTTCCTGTGAATATCAGGAACAGTGATGGCCTTGGAGGAGGTCGTATTGTTGGCTTTCTACCTATTGTATGTCTATTATATACCTGTCTACTGATTTGAGTTCTGATCAGATCTTTTAGGTTCCAGAGGACTCTGGAGAGGATGGAAAGCTATCATACACAAATTTGAAGCGCATTGTATGGCATGAGTGCTTCTTCAAAATTTTGGAGTCTATCTTAACACTCTCAAAAACTGGCTTTGTATACAAATGCTTTGATGGGTTAACACGTTTACTATTTCCAATCATCCTCATTTTATCAGCTGACTATGAGGAGCAGTAAGTGTTTTATGGTAATCCAAGATTGATGTTGATATACAATTGTTGATAGATGTGTAATGGCACTAATACGAGGCTTGAAATCTCAGTGTCCTTGTCCTATTTGCCTTATTCCACATGACAAACTTTGTGATCACACAACTACCTATCGTCTTCATTCCTGTCAAGATGCTCTTAAATATTTTGAGCAATGGGAAAATGATCATGTAGCAGGAGAAGAAGTATTAAAGGCCCATAGTTTGCGACCAATTAAGGTTTGTACTATTTTCATTTAGATTAAAAGCTTGTTTACTAGAACTAACAAATGCAAATATATTAGAATTGTTTTTGGCATGTGCAGCACTCTGATCCCCATAAAGCCCTTAGTTTTGATCCCTTACATGCTAATGACAGTGGAATGTGGGGGACACATCTATTTGCTGAGGTAAAGCTGCGATTGGAAGGATTAGGTCGTGATGCAGTGAAGAAAGTGGATAATCAGTAAGTACCTAACTTCAATGATCTACTAAATATACTTGTACTATTGTCACCATTTTCAGACATAGCCAGTTTCCACGCTGGCGAAAATTCATGCACTTTAGATCTGTTACAAATATCAGTTTTAGTGATGGAAATCAACTACTTGACATAGCCAAGGTAAGTAGTCATTTTAAATCATAATAATCATTAATTATTTTATAATAATTCTACTATAGCAAATTCTCTATACAACACAGAATTTACTCACACGAGAATCTGATCAGATTGGCTATGCACTATTAAAAGCCATCTCAGTCTATTTACAATATCATATGTATCTAACACTTGATGTTCAAACGGAAACCACCCTTGCAAATGGAGAAGCTGCACTTCTCAAGTTTTATACTACTCTTGAGGTAAGTATTATCCAATAGTAATTGAATTATCACTATGGTTTTGGTTATATTG
The DNA here is from genome assembly GCA_038094335.1 of Tylopilus aff. striatulus. Taxonomy (NCBI): domain Eukaryota; kingdom Fungi; phylum Basidiomycota; class Agaricomycetes; order Boletales; family Boletaceae; genus Tylopilus; species Tylopilus aff. striatulus. The sequence goes on along the minus strand of JBBPTY010001149.1, from coordinate 4,961 downwards.
TTATAATAGAACTATATTGCTATACAAGGCAGTGGTCTCACAAAGAATTGGAACTTTCCCAAAGTGCACTCAGCCAAGCATGCACCTCAAGATATCCGTGAAAAGGGTGTAGTTCGTAACTTCAGCACACGCCCCAATGAAAAGCAACATGGACCCATTAGACGTGCATATCTTCATCAAACAAATCACAAGGATACATCAAAACAGGTATGTATTTTATAATTCAAGGCTAATATAAATTTTTATTAAGTTGTCAGCTGGCAAAACTAGATGAATGGACAGTTGTTTGTGAACTAATCCGTAGTCGTCTTGAACACCTGGATGAGATACATCATAAAGGAACTCTTAGCAAGTCTGGTGTTGAAGATGAGCTTGATGACCTGCCAGCTGTGGGTCATATCTACCTTGGCTCCCCACAAAACCAAACAACATTAAATGTTGTGGAGCAAGAAATGGCATCCAATCGTGCATTTCAAAACTTTCGTCAAAAATTTATTACCTTCATCAATGCATTTGCTGCCACCCATGAAATCAGACTACCAAATGGGCCATCTCAATGGTATGTTCCTGATAATGAAGGTTCAAAGGTATGCCTTTAATCCATATATATATTGATCTTAATTTACATAGTTGGGGGAAATCTCATAAAATTGCAGATACAGGAATTTCGATATCTCAAAGTCAACTATGAGTCTACTGTAGACTGGAGATTGGCTACTGATTACTTAAGATGCCATCCAAACTTTCATGGAAATCAGCGCTATGACTGTGTGATTCTTCACACACATGACCAGCATGGAAATCAAAAATATATATTTGCCCACCTTCTTTTTATGTTTTGCTATACTATTTACTCTCATGACAGACCACTAGATCTTGCACTTGTACAACCTATGGATGCCCCAATTGGCAACCAACGTGTCATTGATCGTGATTTAGGCTTTACTCGCCTCCGTTCTCGTCCTGCTGCACAGTCAGAATTTATTTCACTTCATTCTGTTGTCCGTGATGCTCTTCTTGTTCCAGATTTTGGACACCCTGGTGATTTCTTTCTTGTTGATCATGTAGACAGTGACTGGTTTCTTCGATCAAAGTTACTTAATTAGCTTCAATATTATAAAACATTGATACTTGAATTTGTTTATTCAAGTCAAGTAGGATTTCTGTTGGAGATCAGCCCACTCCTAGTACATATACTACCATTTTCTTGTTTAGACATTAGCACCATTAAATAGTATATACATCTGCTTTTTCTGCTTTTCTTCAGTCTTATATTATGTTGACTGGGGGTAAGCCTATACCACACCCTCATTATAGCTTCATAACTCATGTATGTAGCCTTTACAAACACATATTATAGGTAATAATAATATGGCACCTCAGTTTCCTCATTCTTCCTAGTGTTAATATGATTTAGACCTAATGATGACTTTTTAATCTAGGCCTCTGATTGGGATATGACATGACATAGTCCAATAGAGCTAGCAATACCCACACATCCCTGACTCACTCACTCATATGGACCATCACTCATCATCTCAGATAAAACAGTACAGGCATATAACTCATCATGATTATATCTACTATCTCAGATAACAAAGTATAGAACCATAGCTTACCATAGTTACACTTACCACCTGAGTGATACAATACAGGCATGCCACACATTGCAACCACTCACCAACCTAGACAATACAATATAAATCCATGCTCTGTTAAAACTTTTGATTTCAAATGTACTGAGTAATTTAATGACTTTCCTTTTTTTTCCCAAAATTCCATCATCAGCAACAAACATGTCTATGACTGTTGTCTTATGCAGCCACTACTATTCAGTACTCATTACACTTCACTACAACTTTCTGCTGGTCAAACATGACTGATTCATTGTATCTAATTTGCCTACTAGGGCAGTTCTCTCTGTCCATTTGTGCATCCATCTTGCCCCTCTCATCAACAAGTCCATATCCACCTCATACTACCTTGCTTTTTTCATTCAGCATCTCTTTAGCTCCACTGTTGTCATTCTTTTGTATATTATACATTTCCCAAATGACAGGACTGCAGCTATTGCTATGGATGAAATGAAAATCTGTCTTTCAATTATAGAATCATGGGAAGATCACTGGCCAGATGCTCACAAATGCAAAGAACTACTTACCAAGCTGACAAGCATCATGGACAAAACTATGAGGAAACCCAGCAGTGATAGTTTTACTGTCCTCATATCTTAAGAAATTGCACTAGTAGCATTGGAGTCCAGATGGCCTCTTGTTTCTTTATAATCATTGACTATGAATCATCCCATAAAAATAAAGCCAAGGCAAATTAGTCATTCACAAAATCCAAACTCTACATGTCAAACACTTATCACTTTATCTTATCAAATAGACTGTAAGGAGCATATGCACTCAGTGATAATACTTGCTGACTCATGGTGGACATTAGCTCAATACAACCAGTCAATGTTTTGCAAGAGAGGGCATAATGAAAGTAAAGGTGTCAAATCTTCAAATTTGTCCAGCTGTCCTGTTTATTCTAGTCCATAGTTGGTGGATGGAAAATCCAGTCTACATAGTTCCCTTACACCTGTTAATTTGCCACCACTAGCCAATCAGTCACCCCAGCTAGTGACTTGATACCCATTCTTTGCCTAATGCATAATGGTGAGACACAGTTGCATTAAGATTTTACTCACTAATGTAGTGCTATTTTGTGACAAATGGTGCTTTAATATACATGATGCTGGTATATAGCTACTGGGACAGAAACTTGTAGAATACTATGTAGTCACTAAGGAACTAAAAGTAAACTAAGGTGCGACATAAGTAGTGCTTATGTAATACAGTGGCTATACTACCGCACACCATTTGCTAACATCTAAGTATTCAACAAAACTCTCATTATTCATAGGTAGTCATCCTTTATCATAGAACATGCAGCTCACCATGTGTATCAAGGGTCTTTCCAATTTTCTCTGCACATAATATTGCCACTGTGATCATTACTCTTGTGCCTTGACACATAGGGAGCCAGGTGAAATGCTTACTTGTCATGTTGGATGGGATTATTTGAGCGCCGACATAATGCAGGCATACTTAAGCCAAGAATTGGGCCCAAAAAAAGGTGCGTTATCCTCTCACTTTATTCACACCAACTTTGCTCAGCACTATTACTTATGGCTCAGCGTGTCAATGTTCCTCATACCCTTCATGATGAGGACAACTTTGACTTTAATGAGGTCAGCTCTAAGTCTGGAAGTAATGAAGACCTTGAAGCTATTCGTTCAGCCATATCACGCCCTGGTGACAATGCAACTGATGCAGATCTTCGCAAGGCACAATTTCACCTGTCTTGTTCTTGCTATTTCTGACACTATTTAGGCACTAGAAGAGTCCCAGAAGATTTTGCTTGCCCTTCGTGGAAAGTGCAAAACACTGGAGACACAGGTCGCTGTACATGGTGCTCGTGAGAGCAAACATCGGAGAAGGAAGGTAGCAAATCTCACTGGAGCTGCGATGAATGTCGAGCTCCAGAGTGATGCCATACACACATTAGGCCGGAAGTTCTCGGTGACAAATAGCTTTTGGATTAATCCTGAGATTTTTCCACTGATGACTGATCCAAATGTCAATCTCAACTGCGAAGAACGCTGGCTATCTCCTCTTTCCATTGAAGAGGGCATCAAGACTGAGCTTTTTCTTTTCATTCCGAAGAATTTGCACCCTCTTATGGCCCACAAGTCCTTTGGAAGCATTGTCAGTTTCTGTCTTATTTTCATTCTTAGTGCACTTTGGAATAACTGGTTCTCATTTATAGTTTTGTGGCGGCATACAGACCAGTCGCTCTGAATCAGTTTCGGACGTGAAGGGTAGCAGCGCCACTATATTTGGACTGAATCCCGAGTTCTTTGTACGAGGGTATTCGCGATCTGACGAACCTGCATGCCGTGAACTACTTCTTTCCCCCAAAACTAAATTGTACACCAAGTTTGCGCCAGTCCTCTATCCGGATCCAACAAACATACATATGGCACAGTTTTTGAAGACAGCGACTCTTGTCAAGGTACGCAATCAAATTTTGGTCGTTTTCTAGCATGACTTAAAGTCGTACAAAAGATATTGAAGGTTTCACTGTTCGGGAAATCATCTCTTTCTGGGGAGATTGCTCCGGGGCCGAGACCAAAGGGTCGGATTTGGGAATTGAAATCAACAAGTGCTGGGATGATCGCTGCAGCGGCAGTGCTGGTGAGCAAAACGTTTATATCTACCATTCTCGAACTCAAATATGATTTCAAGGCTATCTTCGTCCTTTCCGGTGATTCTAACTTCTATCAAGTGGGCGAGAAATCAAAGATACCATATCATACGTACCACAACTACTACCGTCAGCAGCTTCTCACTGACACCCCTTGGGCGAAATCGGTCTTCGAATTCTTCAACAATGCACTCTTCCCGGATTCATCAAAGTCAGCTCATTCTTCACCAATGCCGGCAGACACCGTCGACGATGACCATTACTGGGAAGCAGAGTTTAAGCGGGCATCCATGAGAGACATGACCGATCAACCCAAGCCAGACGTTCCCCCCCATTCCATTAGTCTTCCCTCTATCTCGACTCCCGTTAACCATATTGCCAACAACATTGTCTCAGCTCCTATTACTTCTGCCGCTGCCGCTGTTGGTACTGCTGCTGTTCCCCCTGTCTCTGTTGCCATCCCCGTCCATGCTCCAGTTCCTATCGCTTCCTCCCCTTTATCCCCAGTGGCTCCCGTTGGTGTTCACGCAGGTCCCACTTTTTTTGTGCACCCAGGCATTGTCCTCAACAACGAACCTGGTACCATCGCAGCTACTCCTCATGCTGGAACCTTGGCTTCGGGTCTTGTTGGACATGCCTTGGACATCGGTGTGGCTGAGCAACCCCAAGCGAAGTTGAAAGGGGCCACCAAGGCCAGGCGAAAG
>JBBPTY010001148.1:0-11053 GCA_038094335.1 Tylopilus aff. striatulus | reverse complement strand
CGGTAGTGTCACTGCCATAGCGCCTGTGTCTCCAGCACATGCTCGCGATAGTGGCATGGTCATCGCCGGCGATCAGCTGGGTTTCGTTAGCATTTATGATTCTAACACTGTCTCTCAAGTCTCTGTCACCCCCACCCATAGGTTCGAGGCACATGGTGATACTGTTACGGCTATCGCGTACACCCCCATCATCTTTGCTACTGGTACCGCTACTGGGAACACCACCATCTGGGGATCCCTTACACTGGAAGCAATGCGTTGTTTCTCTACCCCTGCGCCTCGGCCAGCGCCAGGACATCACTGGGACGCCGTCAGTCAAATTGTGCTGGACATGGACAAAGTGATCATCGTCGTAGGGAACCGCGTGATGACGTGGAAGGTTGGACCAGTCGATAGCTGCAAGCAATTGCATGGGAAGCCTAAGCATGCTAATACCAAGCTCAGCGTCACCACAAAGGGACATCGTAAGCACCTCCTTCTGCTCTTGTTGTCGGCCCGCTCTAACGCTACGCCGCAGAGCAATACGAGATGCACAAGGATATCACCGAGTCCTACTTTGAGCTCGAATACGAGAAAGCCCACGCTCGGCGCGTATATGGTTGCGAGCGTGAGCAGAGATCTACTCTGAACACGCTCGGTCTCTCAGAGGTGGAGGCTGTCGAATACGTGCTTATGCTTTCGCGTGAAGAAGAGGAAGCGCGTCAGCAAGGAACGATCGTTAACGAGGGCGTGTTCGAGGGTGAGTTCGACGACCTCCCGGCCACGCCCGCGTCCTCGTCTATCCCATCCGCCCCAATGCCACTCTACTCGTCTGGGAGTTATCACGCAAATGGTCGTCAATACCCGCGCATCTCCCTCCCGATCTCCAACGAGAAAGTGCAAGTATCACCGCGGTTTCAGCCAGAACCAATGGAAGTAGGGATGAGTATCAGCCCACTTAGACCGTTCGCGATCGGATCGAGTCTCAGCGCGCAGCCAAGCCCTGTGACGCGTAGCACCTCGTCGTCTTCCCTGGATCACTTTCCCTCTCTTAGTTCCAGTCTGTCCTCGACGTCGAGCTCCAAACGGGGCGCTTCAGATCCGCCTCGTTCGGCTTGGAGCACCCCTTTGAAGTCGTCACCACACTCGCGCACTATCGCGCCTGTAATGGCGAGAGCCCGCTCTGCTAACCCGTCACTCTTATCGGCGGACATCGTTCGTCACAGATAAAGGTGCGAGATGCGGAAGGGATAGACGACGATTTGAGGCTTGCGATCGAACTGAGCCTCGCGGAGGCACGAAGTAAGGGGAGTGGTGTGTAATCTTGAGGAGCGAATCTTTGAGACGTATGCGTTCCAGAATATATAGCCCTCCCTTTCGTCTTTCTCTATGAATGAGTAGAGCTGCGTTGTCTTCTAGGCGCATATAGAATAGAATCAGTCTATGTCTTCCATGTGTTGTCTGACACGGACGAGCAAAACAGATACGATAGATATAATGGCATTATACAGTCTTGCGATCGGTCATGACGCGCACGATACACCCCGTCCCGGCGATCTCTGTCAACTATGTCGCACCAATCAGTGTGAGCATACGGCACGACGACGCAACTTGCGCACCTTTTCGTGCCACCCTAGCAACACGCTCCCGCTGACGTCGCCCCACCCGGGCATACCCATCCCCTTGTAGATGTACTTCATCAGCGTGTCCTGTGCGTCCTGGGAGAGCGATCGCAGGACGGTGGGGACGTCTGTCGATTTGGTGCTGTTGAGTACCGACACGACGACCTGGAGGGCGAGGTTCTGCGGCACCATGCCACGAAGGAGGGGGTGAGACGCGGGATAGCAGCAACAACGGCGCTGGACAGGATGGACGGACCTTGGCTTCCTCGACGTGGGGACCGTACGGCGGGTGCTCGAGCGCGGCGTGGAGCGCACCGGTGATATCGCCCCTGGGAGAAGCAAAAAACGCGAGCGCCAGCGGGCGCGCTGCGGGTCAGACGCACGCACGCCTTCGCTTTGTTGCAGCGTGCGCAAAGGGACGTACCTGTTCAGGGCGCTGCGCACGGCGAGCTGTTTTTGCTTGGTGTCGCTCAGGACCCGGGCGGGGTCGCGCGGGTCGGGCTCGTAGAGCTCTGTTTCTTGCAGCACGTCTTCATCGTACGCGTCGACGTCGATCTTGCGAAAAGACATGGCCCAGTGTGCGTTCCTGGAGAGTGGCAAGCGCAGGGATCTTTGCTTAGCTAATTAATACTAAGCCCATCTTATCTAGACGACGACCCACGGCTATCATAGTCGACTACCCATTACCAGCATTATTGTCATGCTCCAGCATCCAAGGACCCGTCGCTGCCGCACGCCCGGGGCGATCACGACGCCCATAATGAAATAAAAACACTCGTGCACCCATCCGAACATCATTCCCAGGAATCTGGCTTGACGACAGATCGTTCAAATGTCGGGATGTCCTCGAAAAATAGCGTCCGCGAAATTTCGATTCGTGTGGTTAATGCGACACCGCTCTCCCCGCTGTGCGTGCCCGGTGAGCGCGGTGCGTGTCGGATTCGAACGGTGTAACATACCATGGTTCAGAGGGTTCAAGTGAGTATAGCGATCTCACCGCCTTGCATGATACGATAGTACTGGGATCGATACGCCGAGATCAGCCAGTTCCAAGTAGCCTGACATCGTGGGAGTATACCTTATAGTGATAGCTAACAGGTCAGGATGAGCGAATCATGTCATGGTCACGAAATATGGACCTACCAGTATTGTAGAGGAGGAAATATACGGCTAAATCGTGGTTAAATCGCGGCGTTCCCGGAAATAAAGTTCACTCTCACAAAAGTTGCCGAGTAAAACGGAAATCTGAAGATGACAGTTGAGCTTACAACGGCATGGGAAATGAAGTAAGGACACCGACCACCGGGGGGATGTATGACATCCCGGCTACAGCAATATATATAATGCCTTGTAAGCGCAAGCGTCTTTTCAAAGGGGATTCGGCCTTTTGGCTGGCTAAACCCACGATCGAAAGAACAAAGACAGTAGAATCAAAAAGCGTAGCTTCAACGTCAAAAAAAAGACGATCACGACGTCAGCTTCAGCATAATACTACGCACGACTCACTGTAAATGAACGTTGCAGCATTAAGTGATGGGTGTTTCAGATTCACCCGGCAAACACCATCAACATCGGTGGGATGGGTGATCGCCACGTCTGAAGCCAAAGGTCTGAGCTGGAGAAAAAAGACTGTGGATACACGTTTACCTTCTATCAACATGACCAGCTGGCCGAGTGCGAGGAATAATAGAAGCACATGTACCCAACGGGAGTCCTTCCAGATCACCCATCTATGCCAATGATGAGATACCGGCTGGCTGACATCCTTGAACTTACGTGCGAATCAAAAAATTTGTTGACGAACAGCCGAGCGCGATGTCACCCAGCACCTATGGCGGACATTCGGTAAAAGTGCGACAACGACGACGACATCACCCACTGCTAGCGTCATCGTACCAGCTGGATACGCAGATTAGTAGTCGCTCGACATACGGGAACGATCAAGCGAAACTGACGATAACAACTAATGCCCCGCGAGTAGGAGCTTGTCCCGGCCGTACTGTACGTGGAAATGAGTGCATGATCCCATCTCTTATCAAGGGGAAGGACGCATACAATAGAATAAGAAAAATGAGAAGGCACGTTCGCCCAAGAATATAAGGAATCTATCCGCCCATGAGCATCCGTTCGCGTGTCAGGGGAATGACGTTCGCTCACCATGGTCGGATGAAAGGCTAATCGCCTACGAATGAGGGCCCACTCGATACGAAGAGACCGCAAGTATTCCCATCTGACGAGCAAGCCAGGGTCAGCCTGGCGTCGGTGCGCTGACACGACAGGACCACGACGTACCCGTAGACCCCTAGTAAAAAGTAAGCGATGTTGGCGTTCAGTGCCGCCAAGTTGGGTTGTTCAGCTGGGTCCTGCAGCTGGCCCATACGTGGAAGGGCAAAGTCAGCACGAGCGACGACGGTATGCAAGCGCAACATAGCGCCATTGACCTAAGTAGCCTGAATACTTTGCGTCCCCTTTATGAAACGTTCCTGTTTCACACCAGGCTCAATGGCACGCTGTGACAAGACGCCGTTAAGCTCCGTGATGGTCTTCTTTTTTGGGGGGGGTCAAACATCACGACAAGAACAGGTAACAGGACCACGTGTAGCACGTCACAGGGAGAGCCGCCGTAAACCCCTTGGAGCCTTTAGACGATTTCTGTGTGGCTGCCCCGAGAATGCGTTTCAGACATGGGCAGACCAAACGGGATGGCCCGTCTCACCCTGCATTATCTTGGCTAGTGCCTGGAGACGACGCGCACTAGCAGAGCCGTTTGGACAGGATGGCCATGGGTTTCGGTTCCTCCGCTGACCCCAAGTCAGGGATCCCAACATAACGATACGATCCTGAATACTTTACGGTCGGCCCGCATCGCGGATTCATATCGCCTTGGGCTACGATAAGGCACAGGTTAAGGTTGGCCGCCGGCCTACTAGACAGTGCTGGCAAGTTGGCGACGACCTGGTTTGGAGTCCGTCAAACCATCAACCATTGTCCACCAACAAGGTATAGCCGGCCTGCGGGTCCGAGTTGTCCTAGTTCAGATCACAACCTGTGTTTCGTTTTCGGGAAAGACTTGCTGGTACCACAGCTCCTGGCACCGCTCACACGGTGAGATTGGAAGTGCCGGCATAAGATGCAGGGTCAGATGCAACCTCCCACCATAGGGTTCTAATTGCTGCGTCGTTGACTTCACATTAAACGAGTGGCCCGGGATGAACTTTAAATCTTGACTACAGACCGCTGCGGAACCCGAGAAAACAACTTGCGGTGGATGCATCAAAGTCAATTCCATGGACGTAGCGCACAGCCAAATGATCCAACGGCTCTATTGCCGGGCTACAAGGAGATGGCGGTCTCGGCGCCGAGGCGGGTTGCCGTGCGAGTAGAAGATCGGAGTTCAAATCCTAGTCTGCCATCCTCCGAAAGGATCGGTGAACTTTCTTTGTTGTGATGGCCATTGTCTTTCTGTCAACTACTATGAACATGTCCAACAAGTTAACTACATAGCACATATATAACCAGTCCAAAAATACAAGTAACCAGCAAAGTCAGTGAACCGTGTCAACCTCCATCGTGGTCCAAACATATCAGTGATAGCCGTCCAACGCGTGCTTGTCTCTTGAGAGGAACGATAAAAGCAGCAAGGTTTCAGTGCGTTCTGGATCAACTCTTGCATCGGCCCTCGCGCTCGTGAGGGTGTTACTCAAAGGCAAATCAGTGCGAGGACGTGTCTACCAAGCTGTCGAATGGGGAGACATCCTGCCCAAATGTGCCATCGGGTGCAGTCATATAGATGCGCACAGACGACGGTGCGCTCTCCGCCTGCGAACGCCGATCAGGTATCGGAGGTGGGATAGCAGTTGCAGCGGATCGGCGAGGAGGCGGAGGTGGCGGGGGTTTCCTGGGGATATCTGAGTTTGTTCTATTCCACAGAATCGGCGAGGGAGTGGGAATGTCCTCGCGGGGAGGATTAGGGAAGACGTTTTCGTTGTCGGATGGCTTCAGTGGCATCAGATGCTGCTCCTCTTCATCTTCCGCTACTGAGCTCGTGACGCTCCCAGTATCGCAAGCAAGCTTATTCGCCAAGTATGGTGCGTTCATGTAATTATGGATCGATTCACTGTCATCTATTTGGCCTCCAGGATCAGACCCAAAGGGTGACGGTCGATGAGCCGTTGAGACAGGCTCGGTATATGTTGCAGGGAACAGGCCTTTGCGACCATCCTTGTGCATCCCTAATCGCCAATCATCCACCACTTCGCGGATGACCGTGATTTCATCTCCTGCTTTGAAAGAGAGCTCGTCTGAAGACCCAGTAAAGTCATACAATGCCTTGACTAATTTCTTCTCCTGCTGAGAGGGCGGCTTCAGAATACGCCCATTGCTCCTTGACGTTTCGAACGGCAATTCTTTGGATCTGATCCCGGGTGACTTGCGCGATGATCTCGAGCTAGGCGGACGTGAAACGTCAGGTGTGCTTGCACCGCCTTTGCCCTCATCTTCGTTCATCAGTGCGGTAAAGGTATCTCGATCCTTCTTCCCTAAACTCGTGATGGAGCTGACCGCACTTGAGGCCCAGCCGGTGACGCTCATCCTCTTACTGGCTTTTGTGGCACCCTCGTTTCCAATGGCAAGGCTACTATCGGAACGCTTGTAGGATGCCCGTGAGCCAGGTCGTGATGGGTCAGACTTGCGTCGTACGGGAGTAAGACGGCCCGGGTCCTCCCCCGACTCCACCGACGAGGTGGGGTTTGAAAGGGTAGACCGCGTGGAGGGAACGGTGCCGCATTTGTCATCGCTCGCAGAATAGAAGGCGAGCGACTGGACTTTCATTCTCATGTCTTCAAACTTTGTCATAGTTGACCTTGCGCACGAGCATGTCAGTCATACGTCAAGAATCTGCCAAAGAATACTGACTCATCACACCAACTCGTTTTCACGTCTTTCAACAACTCAAAGTATTGCTGCGCAAAACTGAGTTGGATATCAAGGAAGTTGGTCAGTTCGCGTAGCTGCAAGAGTTCGTTCTCTTGGATGGTCTGAATCCGAGAACGCACGTCCTCAGAGGTCTCTTCGCTGCTTCCGTATGAGCACCAGAGAATGACAGCACAACTAAGGGACTTACAAGCGTAGCCTACACCGCTGCAGTTCGTCCTCTGCCTCCCGTCGTTCCTTTTCTTTTTCCTTTTTGCAGTTCTTGATCTTGTCTAATTTGGTGATAGCCGCATCATAGCTCAGTCTGACGAGTTCAATATGAGGCACAGGTACGGTCGATCTAGCCAATAACATACCTACGACTGTCCAGCTTCTTGCGTTGGTATTCGTAGTCCTTGATATTCTGCGCAAACTTGTCGCATGACTCGAGAAATGTATCGCGGAACGTGAGCCCATATGCCTCTTGCAGCGTCGCGATTTTGCAGTGCGCTCTGCCCAGCGCGACGAGACTCGTACCTAAGCAGAGAAAAGCTCAGCCGCGAAGACACGACAACTTGGCGCAAAGGGACACGCACCAAACGCTGAGTCGCTCCCATACTCCTCCCCGTGTGTGACCATGACGATCCCGAGCGCGTCGAGCGGCATGAGCTTCTCCGTCTCTCCCGAGGCCGGCGACTCTTTCTTCTTGGAAAGCACATGGTGGTATTCTTCCGAGGCAGCCTGCAGCCTAGTCCACACGACGGTCGTGAGAGACTGAATCCAAGTCAGCCCGCAGGGCTATGGTGACACGCACCGGAGAATGCCCTGCTTTCTGAGGTCGATGTCTTGCTCTAGCTCCCTGAGATCATCTTCTATGACAACCGTCTTTTCACGGGAGGCGATCTTCTCGCCGGCCCACTATGAACAAGGTCGTATGATTCAGCCTCGGATCCGCTGCACAAAGGGATGCCATCCGAACCTGTTTAAACTTGCCGAGCTAGCGAGACATGGGTCATCGACCTTGATGACCACGGGCGAACGCGGGGACATACCTGTTTGCTGGCCATGTCGGGTGCGTAGGGAAGGAAACAGGCATATCCTTGGCAATCTGCCAATGGTGTGATTTTTATTGGACCACCTAACCGGGTCTGGCCGACCCGCGTCGATCATCACTGCGCGTGTTTCATTATCTCGCCAGAAAGACCAACCAACGAACAAGGGGACATTGTGTACTGTGACGAGTTATAAATAGCTACCCAGGCTCATGGCTTCGATGCCAAACGCATCCCCTCTTGTATCGCGACGGCTTCCTCAACCCAGGGAAGCCTGAAGAAATCACTCCGACGAAGTTCCTCCGCCCGAATAGTGGCACCTTCGCTGGGCCCACTCCCAAGGATGCTCTCCAGATCTCGCGACTGCGACTCTAGCCATGTCTGGATAAATTTTCCGGGGTCCTCTGCAAAATTTTGCAGAAACACGCGCTTTGCGTGTGCATTGTGCAATGACTGCGCAAGGAGCGAAATCTGAAATAGTGGCTACGTGAGATCAAATTGGCAAAGAACGGATCGAATCCACCTCATCATCTAATTTGCCCATATCTTGCGCGCTCTCTTTGCTCGACTGCACGATGACAGCCATCCGGCTTTTGGCAGCGGTGTCCTCCATTTTCACCTCTACATCCCAAGCGGATGGGCGCTCCGGGGGCGGTACTCCGGGGTTGAACGTGTAGTACAATATTATGGGGTCCGGAGGCATAAGGTGGCGGTTCACCAACTCGGGAAGTTGCTGAAATACGATCGAATCTCCCCCAAAGATCTGAAAAACAAATCTCTTCAGACAAGAGGACCCATGTCAGAACGCCAACACGAACTGGACGTAGATACTCGTCTGCCCGTATTCTTCGGCGGTCGACCTTGTCTTGCAGGCCGTTGAGCTTGATATAGTTCCACAGAGTCTGTATAACGCCTATTCGGCTCTCTTCCTTGATGCCCAGCACATATGCTGGCAGGGCAGTGTGAGACACGGCGGGCACGAGAGGGAAGTCGTTACCTAAATCAGGGCTAACTTTGTATTGTTCGGGGGTCTGCTCGAGGTGCATCAAGATTCGAACCCGTGTCGGTTGGTCTCCCGTCCGTCGGATTGTAAAGCCGTCGAGTGGTGGTTGCGCACCCTGCGGTCGAGGCCACTACCAAAGCATTCGGACGGGTATTCAGGGAGAAAAGTGTGCAAGACGCACCTCAACAATGTTTCCGTCGGGGTATAAATGAGGATCTCGATCGAGTTCGACGATCATCCTCTTGATAAAGGTCGAAAACTTGCGAGGGGCGACTTTGTCTCGCGACCGTTGATTGAGGGGCTGCCATCGTCAGCACGCGAGACAAGCAGGCGGTGTGGGCTGAGACGTACCTCGAGAAGGCGCCCCTCCACTTTGAGCGACCACGCTGGTATGCCTGCCCCAGTCTCAAAGTTCACCGCATCGCCCTCGCCCTCGCCTTCACCGGCTTGCCACGGTTGTCCAGAAACTGTGTGGCTTACAAACACCCGCAGGGTTCGTGTCGTCTGTGCAAGAGGGAATGAACAAAAATAGGCCCGTATACACGAACTGAGACATACGGTCGGACTACGCGCCAACGAATCCTGAACTTCGACCCTTTTTCTCGTTATGGTCCAGTCCAATTTCTTTTCCATCTCCAGCAAGCTCTGGTACATGGTAGACTCTTGTGCGAACTCAGGTAGCTGGGCAAGCGCGTTCGGTATGGATTTATCCGTGAGCTTGCGTCTCCTGTGGATCCAGAACTCTGATTTAAATGACTGAAATATGTCATGATTCGGTGAATTTACTTCGCTGTTTTGACACCATCCATGTTGGTGGAAGAGTAGGGGAAGTTTGGTGTATCGAACGTTGGGTCAAGTTGTGTACAAAGTCGAGGTCCGCATTTGGAGGTCGACAAAAATTAAGAATAGTAATTGACCCCTCTCCTTGGCACGAGTACATCAACGACTAACACAAGCCTAAATGAGCCTACTAGTACGTCGAGAGCCATGACATCTAATACTGAGCTGTGGTCAGTTATTTCGCAGTCAGAACAGGCAAGACAGCGCCTACTTCCGACACATCTCAATCATCCCTGAAATCGTCTTCGGACAGCAGCCGTCCGTCGACAAGTTTCCCCATGTGCGTCACTGTGAACCCCAGCCCTTTCCTCCGCAGCGCCATCAACGTCTTCACCGACCCCAGCGGCGAGGTCTGGAATGTGTAGGGGCCATTCTGCAAGCGCTTCGGCCGGGTGTGTGGTGAGATGAAGCCATCACATCCAACCTCGATACCTTCTTCGCCTTCCAAGTCTCTGGCGTAGACATGGAGGAAACGGCATAGCCGAATGTACGTCTCGTAGTCCTTCAGATAGAGTTGCCCTGCAAAGACATTGAGCTGATCCGCGAGAGTCGAGGAAGGCGCCCAGCCATTGGCGACAGCGGGGACGGTATACAACGCAAGGTCATCACATGGTTTCATCGACTTGGTGGTGCGAGGAGTATATAGATGAAGGTGAATCCTGTTGTTCGACCTGATGTGCGGTAGCAGCGCGTTAACTTCGTAGGGGCTCAGGATGACGAGTACTGCGTGCTGCCCGATTTTCGCAGAGACAACCCACATC
Source organism: Tylopilus aff. striatulus (assembly GCA_038094335.1). Taxonomy (NCBI): domain Eukaryota; kingdom Fungi; phylum Basidiomycota; class Agaricomycetes; order Boletales; family Boletaceae; genus Tylopilus; species Tylopilus aff. striatulus. The sequence goes on along the minus strand of JBBPTY010001148.1, from coordinate 885 downwards.
ACGGGGCGTAAGAAGTCGTTTACCTTGCCCCATGATAGCACTGTTTTCCCAAAATCTATCGTTGCTAATACATATGAGCTCCAAACGCGCGGTTCATTGATGGCTGCGGACGTAGTGTCAAGGATGTCGATGGCTCTGCAAAAACCTTTGGACATGAAGGGAATGACGCCCTTCTTCACAAAGAAAACGACATCGGGATGGATAGAATGAGGAGTTGCCGTCACTTTCCTGGGGCGTTCCACTCGACGTTCACGTTCGACCTCGTGATTAACTTCCCGCTCTTGTTCTCGCTCTTGTTCTTCGTCCATGTTCACATCACGTAGCGTTAAAATCCCAAGCTTCGTACAATGCTCGCGGATATCTGGGTGAGCCTCCAAGGACGAGTTCGATGACGTACGAGGACCATAGAGATCCTCTAATCCCTTTGCTTCTGGCTGGAGCCACTTGTCCGATAATTCTTTCGAAGAGGGCTTGTTCGCGCAGAAACTGGTCCAAGCGCGATATCGGGACGCGTGGTCCACTCCTTGTTGTGCCCACTGAGCCGCCTGATGCTGGATATCGTCACATGTCTCACGTATCGCCCACTGCAGGATGTCCATAGTGTCAACAACCTCTTGAGAGTCTTTGCGAGCCACAAAGCGGATACGTCGATCAATCTCGATGGGGGCGAAAAACATGAGGGAATGACCGAGACCAAGCTTCCTCATCCGCATACATCCTATGATCAACGGGTGGTCAGAGTTGTGGATTAGAAACCCGTAAAGGTTACATACCTTGAGCTAAACGGTCCTTGGTAACTTTGGGGCCGAGCGTGACGGCAGCACGGAATCCGGTTGGGAACTTGATGTCGGTACCACGTGTGTGAGCGTCATCGAGATACACAAT
>JBBPTY010001147.1:0-11059 GCA_038094335.1 Tylopilus aff. striatulus | reverse complement strand
GGTATGCCCAGACTATAAAAACTATGTACGGACTACCTAATAGAAAGTTTTCCCCTTCGGAAGAGACTACCAGTGAGTGTCCGGGGAAGCTCAACAGTAAGTGACCACCGTAGGTCTTTCATATATCGTTTTTCATATCGTTTTCTGCCCAGCTGGTACTTCATCCAGTCTGGAGGCCCCTATTTCCGTGCAGTTGCACTCGGAGTCACTCGGACTCATCATATTTTGGTCGGGTTGGGCAGTCTTCACTCGGAAGACTTGGCTCTCAGTGTTCTCCCTTGTTCAGACCACTCCCATTGAGCAGATCAAGTTGGAACCCTTTGGGACGATCACTCGTTCCTTCTTCTTTCTTTCACCTGCTTGCATTAGGTGCTCCCTTGGAGTTCTGCCACAAGATATACTTTTGTTGTCTTACAGCACAGCCCTCAGCCTTCGCTTCAGGCATGAGCCAGCCCACAATGTTACAATTCACTCTATAACACCTATCTTTTTCTCTTATACTTAGCTAACCCTTATCCATTACGTTAGCAATACTCACTCTTTTAGGCTTTGCCTACTCTTTACCGCACAACCAGTACCATTCTTAATCTTCTTTCCCATGATCATATCTGAAGCCTCTCACGGTAATCACCATCATGCTTCTTATCTTCTAGTACATCTGATGCTTCTATTCTTGATCCCCGCATCTTCTTTTATTCCACAACATTCTAACCAATAGCATAACACTCGCTTATCTTCTTATCATCCAATCAGCGCATTCTTTCCTTACTTAGTCTTGGTCTGTGCACATATCTTTTACATATATAAGGACCACACATGTAACTATAGTCCTCATCTTGATTCTACCTTGGCTAGCATCCCAAGCCAGCAATCTTACTCTTTACTTGACTATCTTCCCAAATCTGGGCTTGGGTCAACATCTATATCTTTGAGCTTGAGAACTTAGGTTTTCACTCCACTTTATATCTTCTTCGCTGGCTCGCCTTAAGACCAAGGTCTACGTCATCGCCTACCCAGTGTAAACGTAACACACAACATTCAGGACTGCTCACTCGTGTTCAGTCAGCCAGTCCAAGCGACCCATGTCACCCACAGCAGTGACATCGGCAGAGGCAATGCTGCCAAAGAAGCCTCGGACCTTTCACCTCAGCACAGCACCCCCTGGGGCTGACACCACCGAAAAAAGTAGAAACGCAGCAGCTACACCCCTCCCAGTGTGTGCCGTCTGCCTGGGCAGAGGAAAACATGATATTCCTGTCATCATGTGTCAAGCCAAGCGAACTTGGAATGACCAATTTGAGACAGTCTGCGAACGAGTCAACAAGGCTCTACGTATCCGAGAGTCAGGTGACATCATTTGCAGCTACTGGCAAAAGGAGACAGGTTGTACCCAGAAGCATGATCACAGACATGCGTGCTCAGGATGTCTTGCCCTCACACACAGAGCTAGTGCATGTCCTAGGGCATAGAACCCGACATCCGGCAACACCATATAAAGCCGATGCTTGGGAGCGAGCACTGGCACAGGCAGGTATCTTGAGCTGCTTCCAGCATGTATTGGAAGGCTTGCGAGCAGGTTTTATCATAGGATTCCCCCTAATCACATGTGTACAAACCCCACCCAATAGTATTTCCTTGTCCATTTATCATTCGGAATTCCTTGAAATCATAAATAAGAAACTAAGCAAAGGTCGTTATATTGGCCCATTTCCTCTTTCCACTATCGAACAAGTCATAGGTCCCTACCAGTTGTCCCCCCTATCCATGATTCCCAAACCAGGGTGCCCAGGAAAGTTCAGGCTAATCCAAAACTTCTCCTTTCCTCATGCAATATCCTCCTCCTTCCCTTCCCCCTCCATCAATGCAAGTATAACCTCTAGACTGTTCCCGTGCACATGGGGCAAATTTTCAACCATCTTTCTTCTGGTCGCAAGGCTGCCTCCAGGGTCTGAGGCAGCAACCTGGGATGTGGCAGAGGCATACAGAACAATTCCTCTTCATCCCTCCCAATGGCAGGCAGCAGTAGTTTGAACGTCAGACACAGAGGGCTGCATAGACACCTGCATAGCCTTTGGTGCGGCACCATCATGTGGTGCTTATGGCACTGTGGCAGATGCTAGTGCGGAGATTTTGTGAGCCAGGGGCATAGGCCCACTGGACAAATGGGTTGATGATCACATCTTTTTTCAGATATGATGGCAACATCTATCCAATTACCTCAGAAGCAGGAAGTTATGGCAACAACAAATCCATAGGTCAGGTAGACAGTGCACAGGAAGCTGGGTTTGGTTTGAAGGAGTTACAGGAGAGAATGGAGTAGTGGAGGAATTCAGTGAGGACTGTACCTTTCGCATTCAAGATCTCTCAGGATCCTCAGAAAGGTCAGGGCACAATAAAGATTTCACATACAGCATAGAAGACGTAAATGAAGTTTCGAAGGAGTTAGAAATACCCTGGGAAACAACCAAGGACCAGCCCTTTGCAACCTCAATGAACTATATTGAGTTCCAGTGGAATCTAGAGGCTCGCGTGGTATCACTCAGTGACTCCAAAAACAAAAAATATCAGGAAGCAATAAGACAGTGGCTGGCATGAAACCAACACAATCTTAAAAATGTGCAGGAGTTATATGGTAAGCTCCTGCATGCTGCAGCCATAGTACCTCAGGGTCGAGCCTATCTAATGGGGCTAGAGAGCATGTTGGCAACATGTGCCAACTGACCCTTCACCCTATACCATCCAGACAAGCTGGTATGCAACAACCTTGACTGGTGGCTAAAAAGACTGGAGGCCAATACCATCACATGCACCATCATCCCTCCCCCCTCTTTTCTAGACTTAAAGGCTTTCTCAGATGCCAGTTCTGGCCTTGGAATCGGCATTGTCATCGGAACCAGGTGGCAAGCCTGGAGGCTCATCCCAGGTTGGAACACCCTACATGGAAAGCGAGACATTGGATGGGCAGAGGCAGTGGGACTCGAACTACTGGTCCAGGCTATTGACGCTCTCCTGTCTGGACCATGACACATCATCACATACTGTGACAACCTTGGGGTTGTCGAAGGTTGGTACAATGGCAGGCACAGGAACCCAGCCGTTAATGGTGTTTTCAAGTGCCTGCATGAACTGGTCGAGCGCTCAGAATACATCCTCAGCATCCTCACCCACTATGTCCCCAGCGCAAAGAACCCAGCAGATCTCCCCTCTCGTGGCGCATATGGCGCAAGCAACCAATGCCTCCCTCCCCAGTCAATCCCAGACCAGCTGTGAGAATATATCATTGACGCAGAAGAACCTCTCTCAGCCATGAAGCTCTGCCTATTTCGAGAAGGAGCATACTCCAAATCTGCAGCACAGATCATTGGAGGAATGCGAGACCAGCAGGAAATGCGAGAACACTTACATGCTAGGGCTGCAGTGGAGGAAGAACTCATCACCCAAGAACTCCGAACCGGGTAGAGAGGTCGCAACTCATTTCAACATGCCGATAACATCCTCGGTACCATCAGTCAGAGTTCGTCCTTACCCACCAAACCTCACCCCCTTAACTTCACAGAACCGACCTCATTGCCCAGCCAGGGATTGTCTTCGGCTATGGACCCCACAGTCCAGCAGAATTCAGTGTATCATGGACAGCACAGATGCTCCGGTCGTATCAGAAACAGCGCTCAACAGGGTCCTGGAGGTCATAGGAGCTTCATGGGCAGACAGTACAAAGGAGCTCTATGGCACTGGACTATTGGTATTCCATGTCTTTTGCAACTTGAATAGCATTGCTGAGGCAGACCACTGTCCAATAGGGCAACCCCTCCTTATTACTTTCCTCGCAAGTCTAGCCGGGGGTTATTCGGGATCAACGATAGCCAACTATGCAGCGGCCCTGAGGGCATGGCACATACTACATGGGCAAGCATGGAAGGGTGACTCAGAAGAACTCAAATTAACACTACAGGGCACCACCAAACTAGCCCCACGAGCGTTGAAGAAGCCAAAGTGCCCCCCAATCACAGCACGAGACTTGGTGACAATCCAGCAAAGCATGAACCTCAGCGACCCATGTGATGCGGCCATCTTTGCTTGTTTAACCACCATGTTTTTCTGCATCGCTAGGCTGGGAGAGTTCACAGTCCTGGCCATCACCAAGTTTACCCCCAGCAAACACATCACACAGGGCAATATAGAGCTCATATAGGACTCAGAAGGATGCTCAGTAATCAAATTCTCCATCCCAGTCACCAAGTGTTCACCAGACGGTGAAGTCATACAATGTGCCCCACTACCAGGCGAACTCATAGACCCAGTAGCGGCACTGGAAAATCACTTTCGCATAAACCACCCACCTTTAGAAGCACACCTATTCGCCTGGAGGCACCCAAAAAATGGCCTTCATCCACTCTCCAAAAATCAGGTCACCTTGCAACTGGCAGAAGCAGCCAAAGCACACGGACTAGTCAGTGTCAAGGGCCATAGTCTCAGAATAGGTGGGACCCTCCATTATCTACTCAAAGGGATTCCATTTGACATTGTCAAAGTGATGGAACGCTGGGCCGGGAACACCTTTACCTTATACCTTCAAGAACACGCCCTCATTCTCGCTCCATTCTTGCAGGTGAAACCAGAAATCTTCGAAGCTTTCAACCGCATAGCAATGCCACCGGTGTGATAGGTGAGCCTCTCTGCCCACTGTAGGAGCAAGAAGCTCTCTACAGTTACAAACCCCTAGTCCCCAGCTTTTCATTCACAGGTCTCTGGTTGAACCCAGCGATGCCCCAAGTCAAGAGTGTCACGCCCAAGTCAGTCGCATCGGTCAAGTAGCACTGGCCAAGTATGGTCCAGTGGTTCCTAGTTCTCTCACAGTAAGTTTTAGTTGCTATTCACACCAGTTCACATCAGTAGACTTGCGCGGTCAAGTATGAACTGAGTCTGAGCGCTTAGGTAGTCCAAGTCGGACCGTCCAAGGCCCAGTAGCAGCGATCGCATGGCTGCGCACACGGTGTCACTCGGACAAATTCGTTGGGCTTTGGGCTAAGCCGCTACCCGCATTTCGTAGCCTTAGTAGTACCTTCTTACCTACACAGTTGGCCCTTGTCATCGGACCGGGCGGTGGTACCTTTTTTTTAGTTTCTCTCATACAGTCTCGGGTGTGCCTGGACTATAAAGCCATGTACACAGCACCTAATGGGGAGCTTTTTCCCACTGAAAAGGACTACCAGTGAGTGTCCGGGGAAGCTCAACAGCAAGTAACCACCTTTGGTAGCCCCTCTTTCTGTGCAGTCGCACCCGGAGTCACTCGGACTCATCCTTTTCTTCACTTGGGTTGGTCAGCCCTCCCCTGTTAAGTCTACCTTTGTAGAACTAACTCAGCAGGAAACCTTTGGGACAATCACTTGCCCCTTCTTCTCTTTCTCTTCTTTGCTTGCACTATGGCTCTTCCTTGGAGTTCTGCCACAAGATATATTTTTGTTGTTCTACACTGCTCCTAATGGATGGGTGACCAAGTTTCGCTGACCATGTCGCCAGCTCCTACTCAGAGGGTACACAGCTCATCCGTCCATCCACAGATCAGGCCAGCCTCAGGCCAAACCCTGCAGGTTTGCCCAATCCCACATACAATTGCACAAAATTACTCAGCACACTGCATGTATCTAGTTACTTGACATATATCTATTCTTTGTTGAGCCACCAGAGCGGGCGGATTCATGCAGATGGGACATTTCTTGTGTGGGGGACACTGGACACCTGCAAAGTCACTAATATGCACAATGGGGACTTACAACCATAAGGAACACCAAGTTCCTACAGTGTGCTTATATGGTGCTGGTGAGTTCCCAACAACGAAATAATGTCCTACTCACGGATCAACTGTCTTCTCCACCCCCACCCTACTCATTGAAAACATCAATGATGATACACCTTGGGATGACTCTGCCCATGTGAATACCTCTGAATCCCTGGGATATGGAGCAAGGAACTAGTTTGGAGTGGTACTTCAAACATAAGAAGGGGGTAATGTTACAGTTGCCTATTCATTTCCCCATTGTTCTTGTGCATAGCCTAATTGGTATATTTATACTATTGACTACTATGGTGCTATACATTTCTGCTTCTATGGACATAGCCTCCCAGTCATCTCTCTTGTGATGACTCAGTATCCCCACAGCCCATACTTCCTTATTTATACCTTCCTAACCTGCCCTCGAGTACCTTGTTTTATCTTATATACTTAACCCTCCATGTATGTAGTTTCTCACACTTGTTCTACACAATTCTACACTTGACTTGTGTCCTAGGTTTGTGGCTTAAGTCCCACAACCTCTAGTAAGTAATACTTGGTCCTCAGCCAACATCCCCTTTATCCCTCATCCTTCAGACACAGTGCCTCTCCATGAGTGTCTCCTGAAGTCACTGACCACAGGTTTCACATATTGTGTAACATCACTGACAATGCCACAATACTCCCACACTTCACAACCACAGTAGAGCATGTCATGAAATGTTCATCATCACCAATAACCCATTGCCCCCTGATCACCCATTGCACTTGCCACATGACAGACACAATGCTCTGCACTATTCAGGCATGACTCATAGGATGTGACATTCACCAGTCACCTTCACCACTCTCATACTTTCCTACCCACCACTGCTAATGATGTTGCAAAGGCTCCCATGTCTCACAGCACCACTGACCCACCTAAACCTCATCCCCAGCTGTTGCACCACCACAGTACTTCACATCTCACCTCATCACTGATGATCACCATCTGATGACACTTATGGCACCCTCTTGCATCCTACAACCCAAACCTACCACCATCTGATACTGCACAACCCATGCACTGGCCCTTGCTGAGATACCTGGACACTTCATCCCTCATGATGTGTGCCATATCCCCACTGAGTGCCCACCCTGTTCATTAGTTACCCTTGCTGCTCTCATACTCCTCCAATTCCACTACATTTGCTCTTGAATTGATTTCAAGTCTATTCCAGTGCCATTGGTCACCATCTGCCTCTGCCATATCTGCTTGAGCAGAACTGCTCCTGCCACATCTTCCTGAGCCCTCCTGCTTGTTTGGTGCCCCTTCCATGTCTATTTGAATCCCCCTGCTCACTGGATATGCCCACTTCACCATTTCAAGCACCATCACTCATTCAACTGCCCTTCCCAGTCCCTTCAAGCATGACCCCTTGCTCAATGCTCTAGCTCTTTTGAGTTCAACTACCTGCTCAGAGTTCCCTCTCAATGTGAGTACCAGCACTTGCCCATCACTTTCACCCATTGACCCAAGCACTTGAACCCAAACACTCATCCATTGCTCATACCACCCTACTTCTTCAAGCTCAACAGCTGTCCCATTTCCCCCAGGATGTCCTATTGAGTCCAATAGCTCCTTCATCATCCCTGTTGTGCACTGTCAACCCTAACAGCTTGATGATAACCTTGAGAAGGGGGGATTAGAAGGAGATGATGAGGCACTCTTGGGACTAGATGAGTATCATATTTGAGTGCTCATTTTCAGTCACTCCAGCTGTGCCCACCACTCTAGATTGACCACCTGTGCATTGACATCACCACCGCCTTTGATTTCAAGTCTACATGAGTGCAACTGTTTATCCGACCCCACCCTCCCCTACCTGCTGCATCTACTCAAGCCCTCCCACTTGTTAGACATGCCCCCCTTGTCATTTCAAGCACTACTGTACATTCATCTACCCCTTCTGACCTCTTCAAGCACAACTGCTCACTCAGATCTCCAGTCCTTTTAAGTGCAATCAAACACTTGCTTAGAGTCTCCCCCTCAATGCAAATACCAGCACTCACCCATCGCTTTTGAGCCCCAATGCTGGTCTGTCACTATTACCCTGCCTTTTTGAACCCAGTGGCTCCTCTGTCATCCCCATTGTGCATCTTCAAACCCTAACTCATGGGTCACCTCCATTGTGCATCATTGAGCCCAACCCCTGTCATGTTTTATTGAGCTCAAATATTTGTTGTCAGTCACCCCTGCCATGCATTATCAAACATAACTAGTTGTCCTGCCATGACTCATCAAACATGGACCACTTGTTCTTGCCCCTGACCATGTGTCATCAAGCCCAACCACTCTTGCCTATCAACCCTGTCATGCATTTTCAAGCCTAATGGTACCTCCATTGTCCTTGTAATCTTTTGTCAAGCCCAATATATTGTTGGTTACTCCCACTATGCATTGCCATACCTCCATCATATCTCATTCAAGGCTTAATTCATCATTGCTTCTCCTAGCCAACATATCACTTGCTTGCATCTTTGTATCACTATTCTCTCTCTCTTCCTACCTGGAATGTACTGTAAAATTACATGTTTACAAGATAGATTCATACCCTGTAACTCTGTTGTAGAAAACTAATCAAAAGTGGGGGTGCAGGTGACCCAAGGACAAGACCTAGGAATTGACAAGCAGGAAGAAAGTGGGGTGAGTAGACTTGTCCCAAGGGGTTCCAGAGAAGTCAAGAAAAGAAGAGGTAGCTGCAACTACAGCAGGGAGCAGTAAAAGGCCTTCCCAGAGAGTGACTCAGGTGAAGGTAAGGACAAATAGGGGTTTTTCTCCACTGGACAAAGTATTGGTCAAAGAGAAGGGTGTAAAATGAAGGCAAGAAGACCTACTCTGGCTTTCTAGTACTTTGAGACCTGCCTGCACAGTTTTCTGAGTGAGCAAAAGATAAATTTTTAGTTTCTGAGTACAAGCTTTTGTAGTCTGGGCATACCCATGACTGGAACAGACAGAATCTAAAAAAAAGGGTACTACTGCATGGCCACTTGCCACAGGGTAAGTATGCAACATCAAAATAAGGGTGACCACTGTGAGAAACTATTTTCTTGTGGTGGTGCTGTCCAGTAGGAGGTGACCTAGGGACTACTAGAAGGTGGGGTGAGAGTGTTGTCCCAAGGGATTCCAATGGGGTCGAGGGCAGAGGGAGTAGTTTCGAGAGCACCCCAGGCACAGGAAAGTTTGTTCTTCTCAAATTCTGGATCTGAGAAGTAACAGAAGTGAGTGTTCCAACCTGTAAAAGATCTGGAATAGTAGGGCAAATGAATGCTGAAGGGTAGATGACTCTCCTTGTACATGTGGCACCTTCTGGTGTGCTTCTGAGTTCTTTGATGATCCATTTCTCAGGCCAATATACAATGCTTTATAGTCTGGGCATACCTGAGACTTAAAAGATAAAGTAGGTAAAAGAAGCCACTGCCACAAGGATGGCAAGGCTAAGTGATGTCTAAATAGAGCTAAATAAAGCTAAATAAACATAGCCTTTGGTAAAAATCTTGACTAAGTAAAAATCCTATGTAAAGAAAGAATTCTGACACATAATTCCAGAGGTTCTAGTTAAAAATAAAATGCCAACCAGGTATTGGGTCCAGGAAAAGGTAAAAGAGAGTGGAGGAACCTTAAATAAACATATGCTGATACTCCAAGTCCATATTAAAAGAGGAAACATTGTCTGTAAAGGTAAAAGTAGCACCAGAATATTAGAATTACCTCAGATTTTAATGTTGTCCTCCCTACATATGTATCAAGGATGCTAACTCCTCTTGAGGGAGTACTACCAGTAATCTAAAGTGGTTAGAATTCCATAAAAACCCAGCTTACCACTATAGGGGGCTCCCTGCTCCCACACCCACAGGAAACTTTATATTGCGACTGTCCTCAGTCAATCACATGACCTGACTAAGCACAGTTGAAAATTGATCAACGATGTCCACTAACCCATCACAGCTGATTCTCTCCCTCTCAACTCCACCTCATCTCTCTTCAGCTCACCTTTCACCCTTCTTCATGTCTGCAGTGGCCAAAATTCTCATGCTCGCCCAGGTTTGCGATAATGATGATCTGAAGGTCAAGGCTGCCCAGGACCTTAGGGCTGCAAACGATCATGCTTATACAGTTGCCTGATCTGCACCAGATGATAAGGAGGAGCTAAGAGAAGAGAAGGAGATGTGGCTGGAGGCATGGAAAGCCTGCAGGGTGCACCCTTCTTTTGTCTGGCCTATTCCTTACTCTAATTCTGTCCAGACACTGTTAAAAGACTCTTTGACCTCTGCATGCACTGTCAGCTTGAAACCTCTGATTGATAATTGTGTCACACAGGCCCTGCAAGAGTTCAACCCACTTTTTGACCACTGGACACTCAAGGCTGCCACCCTTGCTGACCTGGCCCAAGCACCAGTTGCCTCAGGTATCTGACATATTTCCTGGATCATTTCTGTGTACACATTTAATTCCGAAGCTGGCCACTGTGGTTGCAGAGCCCATGGTTGCCCTCTGGAATTTCCTGACTGGCTATTTGTAGCACACCCAGGCTACTATTGAGGACATGGATGATGAGGTTCTCCCTACCTCCAAGAAGGCTGCTCCAGCTTGGCCTACAATCACCCATGGCATGCCTTGTGGTCCCTGTGGTTGCACTGGTGCTGTCTGTTGTGGAATTGATGGCCAGACTTGTAATCATTGTTGCTGACACAAGGCTAAGTGTGAGTTTGCACAACAACACAGCCATCCCTCCTGAAAGCTGCCTACCAAGGAGGAGTGTGTGGTGCCTGCAAATCCTCACTTGAAACTGTTGTAGGAGCTGGAAGCTCACTATGGTTGCAAGAAGAGAGTTAAAGAGGTTTTGTTCACAGGTCCTCTAGGTCGTTCCAAGCAAGTCCTGAGCAAGTCCCAAGTCCCTGCTGTCCATCCAAGTCGGCTGAGTCAACCTGGTCAGGTCAGCCAAGTCAAACCCGACTTTTGGTATGTCTTCAAGAGTTTGATTTGATGATTTGGGATACAGTGACTCCAAAAACTGTTCCAATAACTGACTCTAATGCTGTTACGCGTAGCGTAGAACCTGTGGTCAGTGTCTCCAGGAGGCACTCACTAAGAGGCGCTGCGTCTGGAGAGGGCTAGAACGAAGGAAGGATGACTGAGGACTAGTGGTTGACTTACTTAGAAATGTGGGACTTAAGGCCACAGATCTAGGACACAGGTTAAACGTTGTATAAGCGTAGAACAAGCGTGAGAATCTACATACATGG
>JBBPTY010001146.1:0-11061 GCA_038094335.1 Tylopilus aff. striatulus | reverse complement strand
CGGTCCGCAGAACATCCCAATGCAGATCGAAAACTCGGATTCGATTGCTCCTCCAACAACCGACAACGGCGACGTGTATGTCGTGTTCTCCGCCTTCCTCATATCGTTCATGCCAATTCTCTCGCAGTGATAACTTCAAGTGGCCCTTTGCTCTCAGTCACATGCGTCTCCAGACGGGTGGTTGGGCTCGTAACCAAAATGGTTTGTATCATCGAGTATTTTCTGGTGCTCATGCTGAGGTGGTTATCCAGTCAAACAGATGCCTGTCGCGACTGCTATTGCCGGTGTAAATATGCGTCTAGAAGCTGGTGCCATCCGGTGAGCGTCATCAGCCACCTCAAACTGTCTGGGCTAACGGATCACAGTGAATTGCACTGGCATACAGACGGAGAATGGGCCTATGTGATTTCAGGTTATCTCCGTGTGAGCTGTCTCACTTCTAAGGGACAGATATACCTTCAGGATGTGGTACGTCGTCTGTTGCGGTCATATTGACCATCATCTTGACGATTGCACAGGGGCCGGGGGATTTGTGGTACTTCCCTGCCGGATTCCCTCACAGCATTCAAGCCAAGAATACTACTGCCGACGGCGCCGAATTCCTTTTGATCTTCGATAATGGTTCCTTTAGTGAAGATGCTACTTTCTTACTCACTGTGAGTGTTGGCCACTTGAGTACGCCGTCAACGACTCAACTTGTACAGGATTGGTTGTCACATGTTCCAAAGGAAGTTATCGCGAAGAACTTCCAGATGGACATGTCAGTCTTCGATCACATTCCTAGCAGGGAGCTATACATCTTCCCTGGTGCGATCTCACGTGGACTAACACGGGCTCTTCTGACCTGTCGTTTCTCTTTTCCAGCTTCTCCTCCACCTGAAGATGTGTACACCGATATGGTCATCCCAAACAACACACCCTTAAACTACACATTCCCAATGTCGAAATTGGCGCCCATGAAGGCGCCTGGGGGCTCGTACAAGGTTGTTGACACTCGCTTATTCCCTGCTTCTACGACAATCTGTGTGGCGGAGGTAACCGTGGAAGTTGGTGGCATGCGGTACGTGCATTCCAATGATGCAGATAGAGAACAACGCTAATTTGCTGCTGCTAGTGAACTCCACGTAAGCGACACTATTCTATATACCTTGAAGTATAACATTTAGTCTGTTCCTGCAGTGGCATCCGACGCAGGCGGAGTGGAGCTACTTCATGTAAGAATGATACCACCAGCAGCGGCGATTTCCCTATCTAATTCATTGAATAGATCTGGCACTGCTCGTATCACAGTCTACGCTTCGTCGTCCAATGCACAGACGTTCGACTTCCAGGTAAGAGCGCTCATGCATCTCGAATGAAGATATATGACCTAACAATATAATAATCAGGCCGGTGATATCGCATACGTCCCACCTTCATACGGTTAGTCCACTTTCCAGACGTAGCGTTCATCTCATTAATCCGAGTAATACTTCTTTCCCAGGTCACTACATCGAGAACACTGGGAACTCGACATTGCATTTCCTCGAAATCTTCCGTTCCGGTATGTTTGAATTCGTTGTATCCTCACTTCCCTCATTTACCCCAACCTATTTTCAGGCGAGTTCGAGGATATCTCGCTGAACCAGTGGCTCGCCCTGGTGCCCCATGAGCTCGTCAAAGCCCATCTTGATCTGGATGATGCCACCATCGCTAAATTCTCCCAAGTCAAACAGGAAGTCGTGGGACCCGCCCAGACAGTCGCATAATCCGACGCCTGCGCACTCTCGACAAATAAATTCACGTTTTTGAATACCATCGTCATATCGATAACGGTCCTTACAGTATATCAGTTTTCCTTCTTGGTTGGGCAGTGCTTATCAGGCGGTGGAGATAGCCTGTAGACGAGAGGAGGATGAGTGCTTTTTTTTCTTGATAATACTAATTCTGGCTTGTTCAGGGTGTCCGGATTACTTAGTAGGACGTCAGACGGCCTTTACACTTTCCTTAAAGAAATGTACCCCATGCCCATATCGATTGCTAAACTCGAACTCAATTTCATTTGCCGCCTAACTTTGAGTTGTGTCAGGTAGCGTTCAGGCGAAGTTGTGGGTCGTAATGATGGCCACTGATGGGGTGTTTCGAAGTGAAGGGTTTTCGTAACGATGTCTATATGCCGCAGTGGGCGAAACTTCAGCCCCGTTGGTGTTCTCCAACTCACAATAGTCAGATATGTGCCTAAAAAGTCTGCGACTGAGCTTCTGGCCCCGCGGACAACCAGCTTGCCGAATGCAGACCAATGGGGAGCGTACCCTTCCTACCTACTTCGTTCCTAGTCATTCAGGCACGTTAACCTTTGGATTCGGCGGCACAGCGATTCAACGCATGCAGATTCTAGTGCAAACAACAACGCTCAAGCGTCGAAATAAAAAGACGCACAGTCGTACACCGGATCATACGTACGTCACATGTCGTGTGGCGCCACTCGAGCTTCCAATCCAAAATGATGTTGGGCGTCATGTGTCTGCCAAATGGCATACACGTGCATGTCGAGAGAAAGGGAAGCCCATACCAGGCCATGGAGGCGTGCGTGTCCGATTGACAAGACGGAGATGCGACGTGGATGCGTGATATCGTCCGCCGTCGATAGGCCCACAGCACACTGCACGCGCCATCCTATAGCTGCCGGATTGGCGTCGAGCCGATACGACGGAGAAGAACCCATACAATAGGTCGAGCGTCAGATGGGTGACTCATGGAAGTCCGACTCGTTGGGTCACTCATACTCGTCTTCTTTCATTGCGGAAAGATGCGTACGGAACAGCGCCGGTACGGGATTATCTTATTACCAACTCGCCCACAACGTTCTTTTTTTGTCGCCGCCGAGGTATTCATGTTCGCTGGATGTATCGGGTCCCCAGGTTTGGGTATCAACCCATGAATATCAGTGATCGATGATTATTGTTAGACTCTCGTCCGAGGGGTTATCGGGCGAAGATGATGACAGATTTTGTCCATCATGACGCTGGTGGACGGACGGGGCATCCTACGTGGGAGATATCGGAAGGACACCACGATCTGATGGATGGAGCTAAGAACGACCGCACCGTTTTTATCCGGTTTCATCCGGGGAAGGTACAAGCCCAGAGTTGTATAGACGGAATTGTTATTAACTTCGAGGATGAAAAAGCGGCATACCTAAGGCGGTGCAGTTCGTCAGAGAGTGTATTATCGCGACTTCCAAGTTGGGCATTTCTTCGTCCTCCGCGCCTCCCTTTGATTGCGACTAGTCTAAGTGAGTCAAAACCATGCATTTTGTACGTACAATCTTTGCCAGCCAATATATAAATATCCTGTTTTCCCGACCTGCGTCATCACTGCAAAGAGTTCTAGTCACCTTTGGGTGCTTATCGGAGTAGTTGCAACATGTCCGAAATCGGGTGCGCGCGGAATTAGTTGGGTATATTTATGCTAGAAACATGAGAACGCATGAAGCTGAGAGCGGTAAACGGATAAATAACTTCAGATCAGAAAACGTCCCCTTCAAAAGGATTTCCGGGGACTAATGCGGACGTCTCCTTCGACGACGGCGTCGACAAGGCCCCGAATGAGTTTCATGTCGACCACCTTTTCGTTTTGGCTCCATTTGGCCGAGCGCTTGTTGCGTGTTGTGCGAAGGAGCAGAGGAATCCAAGAAGCCACCGTATCCACTGTATCACTCCACCCCGTCAAACCCGCACGGGGTACGGTGTTCCTCGTGCCTTCAACTTCGAGCGCGGAAATATGATATTCGATAACTTCCTTGGTCAATAGGAAGGCGATTCAGGTATTGCCCCCGGAGAAGGCAAACGCTGCTTCTTCCGGACTTCTTTGTCCGAGTCTGTGGTTGGTTCGAGGTGGAAAAAGAATGTATGACCCTTGCCAGTGGGTATGAATGGTATCCGTTACCTGAACGCCAGCGTAGCCGACAGTAAAGTAGTCTGGACGAGGGCAAACGCACTTAAGACCAAACCCCTTGCTTCAAGTTGATTGCGGCGTGACAGTTTGTTCAACTTATTCTAAGAGCATTGTCGTTGGTCTAGAATGTGATTGCATTGAACGACGAAACTTTGAGGTAAAACGCGACCAGATGCCTGCAGGTGGACGAGTCACAGCGGCAAGCAAACGTTGTACAAACAAACTTGTTTGCCTCCTGGACCTTGACATCCACCGAGGTCCTCATGTCGGAAGAACGGTAACATTAGCATACCTTCAAGCAGCGTCTAGAAAACGAGCTAGTTCAACGATCAAGAAGCTTCCGCCAACAGGCGTTACCTTGCCATGCTCATTCTTTCATTGTTCTTCCTCGCACATCTGATCGTGGTCGCACAAGCTGTCGCACTAAGTTCAACATCCACCCCTTCTCCATTCCCGCATGTGATAATTTGACGACGCATACACCCTGGGGTATAGCGGCAAGTTGTGCTTTGGCGCCACTAATCTGCATATGGCATGCAATCCATCTAGACATCAAGTTGTCTCAGGATGATTAGGCCTCCAACACGGCGGGAATACGTTCTGAGGGCTTTCTTTGCGCCGGAGCTTGTGGTTATGTTTGCTATTAGGCGGTCGTGGAAATCTCGTGAACTCGTCATCGCCTTTTTCATAGTATGTCTCCTTGGTATTGGATGCAACTAATTACAACATCCTGCCACCGCGTCAGAGAAAGGGTACGAATGGTCTATAACCCCTATTTTCTTCGCAGAGATGGGTGGTCTCACGCACCGCAGCGACAAGGGCGAAATAAAAACCATTAAATCCCTCGAGTTCCTGGATCTTTGCGAAGCAGACAAAATTGCAAATCCGGTCATCACTGCACGCGACATCAAGGACAAGAACAAGTCAGGTGCACTTGCAAAGGCAATCCTCGTCATTCGACTCATCTGGTTTGGGCTTGATGTTGTTGCTCGTGCTGTGCGCGGTCTCGCCGCGTCTAGCAAAGAATCAACGCCGTATCATCCCTTCTTTTCTCACTTCGCTCGAGAACTCACTGAACCTTCAACATGACCTCAATGCCCACCACACAACTCTTGTTCGTATACCACATGGCCGTCCGTGACGTCCGGTATCTAATGGGTCCAAGGTCATATCCTTGCCCCTCCCAGTGGATCACTTGCTGATTGTGTTGACAGCCTCGCTCAACTTCATGGTTTAGGAGTTTTCCTTGGTGCTTGGAGAAGAGATCGAGTATATATAGCAGTAAGATGATGGGTATTATAATCATGTCGTATGTGAATCACCGTTGTCAGATCACGAAACGGCTCACTGAAATGGTGTTACTTTTATCTTCGTTGCGTGTTGCTAGCCGCACAAATGTAGGTTCGACAATCATTTTGACTGCATACTGAGGTGACTGATATCATCTTAGTTTTCCTCTGGCGATCTCGTCAATCTTGCCATCGGGTCACATATCAGACTCTCTATGTATTCCCTTTTATCGACATACAGCACTCATCCTACAGCTCCCGACTGGTGATTGAATTCATATGGGCCTCTAGAGGTAAGTTTCCGATCACCAAGTGGAGCGCGTTTTTCAACTTTATTCGAGTCAGTTTATACTTTATTCAGTCGCAACTACAAAGTTGGCATTATCCTCTTAAATGTGCCTTGTGCAACCACGCAGGTTACTAGGGCTCCTACGTTGAGGTATTTGTATTTTGGGACGTGTATGCTGCCTTCCCTAATGACCGACTTCTCAAACGTTCATACGCGAGCTCTCTACTGGAAATATCTGCATGCTGACGTAGTACCTCAGGGCCGTTGTTATGTGCAAAGCCTTCTCACTGGTATGATCACCTATAAACATCTCATCGAGGTGAGAAGAGGGTGGGGAAGGACGCCTATTCTTTCCTTTCTCATAAGGGATGTTATGAGCAATTACGTCGCTGTCTTCGGTGAGTCACCTTACAAATTATATAGGTGATAGGGTACGAGACCCCACGTCACATGTTGGCATTGTGCGGTATCGCCCTGGCAATCGGTGGATGCGCAACGTATTGGTGTTGTTTTCTAGTGCGTCGTACGTGCTCGTGCTTCGAAATTACTGACATATGACGAAAGGCAGGTCGGTATCGTTATAATCTGCGATTATGCGTCATGCCGACTGGTTGCAAAGTGACAACAAGAAACCTAAGGATCCCTCTCCGAGTGGGTTATAACCTCATTTTGAATATGAGGTCCTTCACGAGCCGGGACGTCTCAGACGACGAAGAGATCCTGTTCACATCTCCTATTCCCATCACAATCGAAGATGCGTTCTGGAATAACGAGAGTTGGATAATCAACATCGATTTTGTCTCGTAGTGTTTGCAAGGAGGCATTCACAGTGACTTAGGCCCCTCGAGCAGTCCCCCGACCATGGACTATGGCGCTCTGGTTCATTGACGATCCCGCTGATCGTAGTGCTAGTTGACTTCGGCACATGACAATACTTTTCTTTCGCAAAGCTAGATCCCTGGAAACCAGAAGATGGCCAGCGTTGGTAACCCAGACGAATCTGGTTAAATTAACACCAATCATGATGGTAGATAGGTGTCTCAGGTGCGCGAACCGTGAGAAGGCTCTGGTGTTAATTGAACTTGATTGGACATCACATGTGAGTATGACGCCGTGGATTTTGGTTCCCTGAACAATGCTCGAATGACACTGCAGGTTCCTTCCACATGCACTCGCAAGCAACAGGGGTAAACGCCACATCCTTCTCACACCGGCATCCAATCAGATTTGCTGGTTTGACAAGGATTTTCCTCCATAAGTACAACTCCATCTCTACCCTGGGGCATACAGGGACTTCGATCACCAGCATGCCGGCTTTCCCCCTTGGCGTACCTCGTCCTGCTGACGTCACTCGGAAGCCACCTGCTCAGGGCACCAAAAGTGGCCGCGTCCGGTTTCATAGTCCGAGATCACCTTTTGACAATAGCGGAGATAGAATACATATGGAAGATTTTGCGTACCCGAGCTGAAAGTCTTTTTTTACAGAGTGCAACATCGCATGTTCGAATGGTTATAGCTTTATTTTTGCTATTTCCTCCTAATTATGCAAATGTGAGTCTGTGGACTTCAAACGGTGTGCAGAAAAATGACCGACGCCATGATAGATTTCACCTCGCCAGCTCACCCGTTTGACGTTGTGTGCACGATCTGGTATTGATATGTAGTGTTCATGGGGCAACTCTCGATTGCTTTTCTTGATATCATCCTGGCCTCCAGATGCAAGCCGACAGAATCAAGATCTACCAGTTTGATAACCTTCAGGGCTAGTATTTGCACTTTTCAACCACAGTCGTAGAGTGGGCATATTCCTGGGTAGCTTGACCCTTTTAGATCTTGTTCTCGCAGGAATACATATGGCTGAAGGCCCGCAGTGCAGTATGATGAAGCATGCATACTCCTGAAACCGCATTCCGATCTTGCCAAGGCTCACACCAGGCTCACGCCCAAGTTTTTCACCTTGGCATGCGTCTAGCCTAATGTGATCCAGCACGGGCCTTATGAACATCTTCAAGCGTTCAGTCGGGGTTAGATAGGTGATGACACGTCTTCTAACATTTCCCATGGGAATGTTTCAAGTAACTATATAGCTATTTTCTGTAAGTCATCATCCTACATGGCATTAATGACGCACAACTGGAAAGCATGATCACCTTCAGTGCTGTGCAGCATGAGCCTAGCAGTCTTCGGGTTCGATGGTCTGCGTTCTATCGTTGTATTCTAGTGTGTCTCCCGTTTTTTTCGTTCTCATTCAGAGCCGACGTTGACGCGGCATTCTAGTTTGTCGACACCCATATCCTCGGTCGTTGTAAGTCATGGCACTGACGAAACGAGTATGTTCACAGGGCTGTCGTCTGGTCATGAACGCGGATCGCTTCGCAAGAAGACATTCCTCGGAGCAAGAGATCTTTCTGGCGAGTCACGTCACACTGTAACGTCGATGCGCTCGCAACAACAGAAAGGCACAAGAGTGATTGCCAAGAATTTCCTCGGCCAGTCCTCTCCTGCTCAAGTTTACCTAAAACGCACCAACAAGTCAGGCACGCCATGTCAATACTCCTGAGCCGCTTCTTGAAAATTACCAAGTGTTTGCATATCACTAATCCATCGGCCGTTTTTACATGCTAATACGTGGTCCTGTGACTCGGCACTCGTCAATGTGGTGCCTGCGTTCAGTGGCAGAAGGACTCCGGCCCGAATAACAAACGCTGCACCCCTGAGGTGAAATCGCAACCGCATGGAGTTACTCCTGACCCTTTCTCAACTATTCTCATCCAGAGTCGCTAGCTACCGAATTGAGTACCTGGGGGCTAGCCCATTTAAGGAATTCAAAGTACAAGATGACTTTGAAGACTGAAAATACATGATTCAGAGCTGACAGACATGGCAAGTTTCGCATCTCACGGAGGTGCGGGTATTGTGGTTATTCGCACATCCCCCATTATCGTGGGAGATGGGCAACAAAAAGCAACCATTCCAACCTCGAAAGGACTAATGAATGACTCGTCAATCTGTCGTTGAGCACTCTTTCAAAGCCTCAGCGGGAGGCCTGAAAGCAAACCCACGGTAGGGTCGACTAACGTTAAGGCAGGTTTGCTGTTCGAAAGTCTGCGACATACAATGACGTACACTGCGGTCCCTCCAAACTTTGTTGGACAGCAAACGTGGGAGTGAAACACAGCCCACCATACACTCATATATTGGCGATGCTTCAAAGTCAACTGCTAAATTCCTCGTGGTTGTGTTAGGCCGTCATAGTCATATGTCCCCTTTCGCAGGATGACTTTAGGCCAAGTATACAATACTCCGCCACCGTACGCAGCTGCAGCATGCGACGTGCGCCGCCATTGCAGTACTGTTTAGACTTATCTCGTGTCTCATGCGGTGCTGATTTACCTCTTGTCTCCAGTTGCGTCGCTTACTTTTCTGGTCTGGGACTGTGTTATAGTATGGGATGACGAAGTCCAGTATATTTGGGCGTGCGCCACAAGTCTACTCTAATCAAAGTCAGCTCTCTGACACTGAGTTTTGAATTTCCCATAGTATGGGTTACAAAAATCCCTTCAAGTGGGTATACTTGCTTATGCGTTACGGCGTGATAGTCGCACACCTGTGAGTGCACTGCAACATTTTAAAGTGACATTGCGTCAAGATCTGACAGACCGACTTAGTACGCACAATCTGTTGTTCGATACATTGATAAGCAGCGGCAACCCTCGCATGGTGTGCAGAACGTGGTACACTTACATTGCAGTGCTCTCTCAGGTCACTCAAACCGTACTCGAGCTCATCTTGTCTTGCCGGGGTAAGTGAGCCTGATTTCTTCGTGGGAATTTGAATGTGGATACTGACAGTGATAGTATTTGCTCTATATAACCAATCTAAGAAGGTTGCATTCCTGCTGGCGATTTTGATTTTGACAGAGCTTGGCGGGACAATAAGAATACTGAGTCTGCGAGATGACCCACTGACAGGTTATTACGGAACGTGCCTTCTGCAGGCGATGGACACAGATGCTGTGAAGCAAAGGTGAGTCCCGGTTCCACATAGCATTATAGACCTTTGTCAAGGGTTGCACAGCATATTAGGACTTGTCGTGCATTGCATGCTTATAGCCTTGACACTATTCAAATATATAATTGCCCGCAGGGCAGGTTGGGGCAGGACACCCCTTGTATCACTCGTGGTTCGTGATAATACCGTAGTGTATGGTACGATTATCTGTAGGTGGACTCGTCTTGACAGCGGGGAGCCTCTTTACTTACGTCATGATATAGCCTTGGTTGTCACGGTCGTTGTTATGTGCGGCCTCTACAACGAGCGAGGAGTCGCTGTTTTCTAGTCTGTGATTTTTTGTAGACCCGTTGTGTTGGGACTAATGTCTGACTATTTCACATTTCGATAGTTGGGCGACCGCTCTGACGAGTATGTCGGTAATGCCGCACTTGCTTTCCGGGCTTTGTGCATTCATAACATCGTGTCCAGGGAAGCCGAATGATACTAGGCATGGAAGGCTTTGCAAGACAGGAAGCCGGGGCTGCCTCCCCGAACCAGCTGCTCCTAACTAGTGGATTTAGCCTGAGAACAATCGAGGGCAATGGTAGCCTGCATGATAGACCTACTTCCAACCAACCTTCCCATTCTAATGACGCAAATCATAGATGTTAACATTATCTCTTCTCTGTGTTCAATGGACCATTTGTAGCTGATACTTCGTGAATCTTGCCAGTTTTGCTGCTTTCCATAGCACACATTTAAAAAATCACTGCTTGCAATAAGTCAGACGGGCAAATCGGATACTTGGAACGGTGACCCGGGTCTCGGTGATTCGTACGATCATGTTTAACGAGACCCTCCTTTTGTCCTCTCATCGTTCACTCGGTCACCTTGCCCGAACTGGACATAGTTGAGATGGTTTCACTGTTGCTCTTGATCTATTGGATGTGATGGGGGAAGTCGTACCATCAATCTCCGCATATCTTCTACCTCAAAAGGTCATTGTAACAACACAGAAACCCGTTGGTCCGTTCTTTTAAAGAAAAAAAGGACGCAAGACTGGACCGATCCGCGGTTTCATGCGTGCAAATGTGGGGCAAGAATGGATGTGAAGTGTACAAATAAAGTTCTATTGTCTTCGGTCTGCTTATTATCCACCTCGAGGAACACGCACTAGTACTGGGGGGTCATTGTGACCAGTAAAACGCACCCGAAAAGAGGGCTGAACGTTGAGTATTGAATCGTCAGGCACCCGCGTGTAGGCGAGGGAAAGTCGGCACGACGAGGCACAAAAGATTGGGATTAGGAAGCTTTTGGGACACTTCGGGACCTACGAATACCATCCAAAAGCAGCGTTTTCACGAGTGTCATACAAGCTATTACGGCGACGGGCAGCAGAGATGCACGACGCCGCTGTTTGATGAGCGATGGAGAGTGGTATGCATGTTTCGCCGCAGTAGAGCGATGAGGCTTCCAGTCACGGCGTTGAGTATAAGGTTGTCGGAAAGAGCCCAGGATTGTGCACCTGCTGCCTGGTGTGCAAACTCTTCCACA
>JBBPTY010001145.1:0-11073 GCA_038094335.1 Tylopilus aff. striatulus | reverse complement strand
CCATCGACGAGGGCTGCGACCGGACCTACTGGTGCGCCACATTTGACCTTGATCTGCTTTGCCCCCTTTTCGTGAACAGGAGCCAATCTTTGCAATTAGCTCGTAGCAATAGGGACAATCAATCACCTTTGCTACATCATATTCGGCCATCTCTATTCTGTCGTCCTCCCCTATTCGTTCCCGTGTCACCATAAGCATCGTCCAAACAACCGAAGTCGTCCATTCACTCACTTGGCTGTCGCGGACTTGCCAAACTGGATGTCGAAATAGGTTGTCAAGCAACACCCCTGGTGGCCAAGAAGTAAGAACGTGCCTTCTTAGCGATCCAATCAGCTCGAGGTCACCTCGCACCTTTGGCGCTTCATCCGTGCGAATATGATCACATGTCCTTTACAAAAAACAGTCAATATCTGCGCGAAGCACAAGAGCATCAACCCCACTCGTCACCCCAGTGAACCTCAGAACAATGCCTATCGGCATCATTCCTTGCAGCGCACTAGCACCCTCGGCGGGCGCCCATTGCATTGTTGTGTACTATACTGTACGACTCGCGCGAGGTCTCCAACGAGCCTGCTCAAAGACGCGGTATTGTATCAATTTATAAACGACACTGGCCCTGTTGAGAGGGACCAGCATTAGGTTAGGTGAGCCAATATGTAAGACGAAAGCAACATGTTCAAGTTGTCACCCAGCCCTGTCGCCAACTGAACTCGGATATTGGGTGAAGGTCATCCATTTCAAAGGCATCGGAATGCGATTGGGACTGAGGTCATGTTGCAAGATGGATATCGCAAAGGCTGAGTGAGGTTATGACTGAAGTCAAACACAAGTTGCACTATAAAGTGTGTACGCACCTCGATATGTGGTCACGATAACGCGAGCATGATTGCAACGATATCAATCTCGTGCCCACTTCCAAGATCCGGCGCTCATCGGTAGTCGGCGTCAAGAGGGAGCTATTGAGAGAAGGGCTCGACAGGCCAGTAACTGAGAGATGCAGCTTGACCCGTCAACAGGTTCCATTTTATCTTGAACGGTGATCACACCTGTTCGCGGTCAATGTTTTCTCATTGATAATCTGGTATGTCCCAGCGATTATGTTGGACTGCATCGCACCACCACTCAAATGAGTCACCAGAGGGGCCACGCTGCGTCGTTGGCATCGATGTGGGGTGGCCTCCGAGTTTCCTTGTATGGAGGTCACCACTGGGTGCGTTGCATGTAAAAGCAAGACATAATAGACTTTGGGGAAGATCGTAGTACTTGAGCCACGAATGTTGGCTGTGAGTGGTGTTCGATGTACTTCAAGGGAGCTCGAAAGGAAGGGTTACGCCGCCTTTCACGTGACCGGCGATGAACGGCGAGATCCAGGTGCGTTCAACGTGGACAACCTCGGTGGATATACAAATAATACAATCGAGAGTGACATTGTCCCCTGCGTCCAAGTTCCCAGCTATCACATCTACACATTTTACCCCAAAGAATACCACAAAAACCTCGGCATGTCGCTCCAATCTCTCATCGTTTCCGAACGCGAAGCAAGCATCTTCCACCTCCACGCTGGGCTCAAAGAACGCAACATCCCTCCAACCCGTCTCTCCTCGACGACGAAGAACAAGCCCTAATCGAAGACTACCCAAGTTCATCGTCCAAAGCCAGACGAGTGGTCAGCCAACTTGATGGAAACCGAAATCCAAGAAGTCACGACGTGGGCGATGCAGGGGACAGCGACGGGCTGTACGGTACATAGGGCACCGTGATCCTCTTCCAAATGGTCAACCAACAAGTGGAGGCAGTGATGAAGAGCTGGCATGGCGCCATCCTCGCATGCGTCATGGAAGAGATCAGCTACGTCATGCGCGGGATCCATGACCGGTGGATCAAAATTGCCATCGACGCCGAGTTCGGTTTGCAAGTCAAGAAACTTGGAAGAGATGGTCGCCGGCCCCGAGTACTGTCTCGCGCTGGCTAACGACCAGATCAGGTCTGCCGGCAACACCGAGACACTCCTGACCAAGCTCGTGCTACTCGCGTCCGGAAAATACCGTGTCCCAATCAATGAGAAGCTCAACGACGCAATTGATGGAAACTTGGACGTTGCGAGTAAATTTATCCAGAAGTTTGTCGACATCATCTTTCGCGATCTCAGGCCAGTGACGAAGCAGTTGTTTCGATCGGCGTGGTACGACGGGATCATCGAGAAAATCGTGGCGACGATGAAGGACTACACGTCGGACGAATCGTTTGTGAAGCCACTCTTGTTTGAACTATTGGTCGAATATTTCCTCGACACGTTCTTGGTTACCTACTCGTGAACTCTCCCAAGCTCCGTCTCCCGTATCCAAGCGGACATCAACATCGCATTCATCTACTTAACCAAGTTCGAGCCAGACAAGGAACTCGAACAGTATTTCGCGGTGATCCAGTACATGCTGGCGATATTCATGTGTTCAATAGCATGGGGCTTCTCCCTAGGCTGCATTTGGATACTCACGCTCAATTTGTATACCTGATGGTGGAGTTGTTGGGGCCTAGTCGGTCTTCGTTTTGTCTACTCCCCTGTCGCGACTTTCTGAACTGCCAGAGAAACCTCTAAGTCAAGGGATACAAGAACGCCAGGAGGTCGAGCCGTAAGTTGACATCGTTGTCAGCGAAGCCCCAAGAACATGATTGTGTGGTTTGGGCAAATACAGCCACTTTCAGGCGAGCTAGTGCTTTGAACGAAACTAACTTTTTCCTGACTGAGCGCCCCCTCGGTGGTGGAGAGTTGAGGGTGATTTTTTGTATATTCAGCGAAATTGATTCCGAGTTTGTCTTGATACGTGTTGAGAGCAATGCGAGGACATAGGGTGAATGGGGTGTCATCAGTTGGTGTTCACCGTGAACCAGGTGTATCCTATTCTTGTTTGATTGTGCGTTCAATGTCACGAATTCCACAGAAATGCGATGGTATCTGCGTGGAGTGTGATTCTCCGCCTACCCAATCAGATGTCCACTGCATTCACCGTACCCTGGTACGCCTGAACTCGGTCACCTTGTCGGGTTGAGACGATTCAGCGTCCGTCTGACACCCCAATATCCCAGACCCAACCCCCCGCACTGTGCATCCGCGATTCTGCTTCCTTGACATCTCGAATGCGCCAGTTTCGAATCTTGCCTTCCATGTCGCCGCTTACCATCAACGAAACGCCGGCGCGACCGACAGCACCTCCACTCGACATGTGATCTCAATCCGTATTACTCCCTTTTCGCGGACAAGGACAAGTCTCTTTGCGATCAGCTCGTTGCAAACGGACTGTCGATCACCTTAGCTACTAGTACATCATACGAGATCGTCTCTGTTTGATGGCTTTTTCGCGACCAAAGCAAGCTCTTGCCACTATCATCGTCCCATCGACTAACTTGTCCACTCAGAACCCATCCCATTGTCCACACTTCTAACAGCTGGTCGTGCGAGGTCCTTAGTAGGCGATCAAACCTAAGTCGAAGTTTACGTAGCCAGGGACGTTAGAATGCATCGTATCGTGAAATCTACTGAATATCCATAGTACTGATGCAACCTATCAAATCGCTCAACAACGTCTTCCCCCGAATACGAACCATGATCAAACTGTCCGTGGCCACACGTCTGTATTGCGAACGCGACACTGGGGTGAGCAGCAGCGCACCAAATGGTTGCTTGAGGCGAGTGGCGAGCCGGAGTGCACGCGTCTCATGATCGAACAAAGGTTTTCTGCGAGAAAAGTCCAGATCAAGAAGGGGGCTGATCCAGGGATGGACAAGGAGTCCATCCAGATCAGACAACTCGTCCCGAGTCTCAATCTCTACATCTCTAAGCATTGGCGACGTCCCACGGTAAGCGGCAGGGTTGGATGTGCCCTCGACACGGACGAGGTCTGCAAGAGGGAACATGAGGCCAGAGACTCGGAGTCGACCAGAAATGAGCTGCAAGGGAGGAAGCTCGCAGCACCGATCATACATTGTCATGGGTTGCGACAGGTCTGGGAGGGATCTACGCAGCATCTGGACCAACCTCTCCATATCCGTTGGTTCAATTTGCATTGGAATATGCGATGGAACAATTTGGTCGTAGACACTGAGTTCAGCAGGGAGATAACTGTGGTGACTTCCTGGACTACCAGTCCATGCGAGTAGCGTCACATTGTCCGAGCGCGTCAAAATATGTTCCAAGAGGCGACCGACTGCCTGACGGCCCTCGCCATAGATGATCGGGAGTGCAACATTGAAGATGCCGAAGAGACAGTAGGCCATGTCTTCTTCGCGAGTCGTCTGACGCCTCGATGCGAGATAGAGCTTTTCCCGTGCTCTGTCCAGCCCGGGTCGAAGTGTCTCCAACTGAGTCTGGGCAAAGTTCATCGCTTGCTCCATTTCCGAAAGGATGATAGGTGATTTTTTGTGATTGAAAATATCCAATCCGAGATAAGGCTTCCAGTCCTCTGTGTAGAACTGGACGACATCAGATGCTAGATATTCTTGATATGTCCATCCACGCGTGTTCCAGATACTCCGCGAGAGACAACCTATTTCCTGCGACTCCGAAAAGACACCACAAAGGTGTACGATGGTGAGGGATGAGCCACAGTACCACCTGAACATGGCAACTAGGGATTCTTGCAATATGCCCTTGTCAAGCTGGTTTACGCAACAGGTATCGCTCCACGCCCACTTGAACCCGAGAACTCGAACCAGCGTGCAGAAATTTTGAAGCTTGCTGAAAGTGGGTGAAGACGGGAGCTCATGAATCGAACTGTTCTCGACCTCCTGGAATGTCGGCTCGTAGGCTTGCCATTTATGTGAAAACATGACATAACTGTAGAATTTCTTCGCTTCTGTGCGGATTCGTTCATGGTCGAGTCGAGTGGTCATCGAGGACCGCAGTTCATCGAATACTAGGTGTTCTTCGAATGCGGCCGCTTGCTGCATTTTGTCTCGGAGACGACCGGTATCGATGTCGATGAGCACACGTGGCAGATCGCGGATAGTCTGCTCCACCATAATCTTAATTTCGGATGTTGCGTTGACATACTGGTAACGAAGTTCTGTCCGAAGCCAGTCAGTATTTGTGATAGTTAGCATGTCCTTTGGGAACTCACCACGAAGACGTGGATCAGATGACTGTTCCAGCTTCAAAAGCATCATCTCGAATGTCTCATATGCTTCGCGGTAGCGCCCCATGCGGTGTAATGCAGCATGCTTCGCTTCGTATCCTGTGTGAGACAAAGGGTCGAGCTCAATCATCTGAGATAATCAATCAGTATTCACCCCTGACATGCTGAACAGAATACGGACCTCGTCGCTTTTCTTGAGGAGGATATGATTGGAGTTTGCTGAATCGAGTTCGAGTGCAGTCGAATACCATCTAATGGCCTCATCATGTTTCTCGGCGTCCCTCGAGTTGTCACCAAGCCTCTCTAGCTTCTCGACCAAGTACACACGGAAGTCTAAAAGGGTTCATCAGCAAGTGACATAACTGGTCCCTGCAATAGCACTTACCATGTTCCCATCGCGTGTGCTCATCCTGAGTGGTGCTGTCCTCGCGTTCGCCCTCCGCCTGTCGGAAACACTCGACGGCTTCTTTGAGACGACCATCATGCTCGAGAATCTCGCAAATAGTGCGGTATACTGCCAGCCGGGGAACTTTGAACTAAACGAAAACGGAAATAAAATCAGGCCATCTGTATGTAAGTGATCGTACACACACCTCCGATGCGGCCTTCACTGTTTCTTCTCCCGAGACTCGAGTGAGCGTCTTCATTGCCCACTTTGTCAGGATCCGTGGCGAGAAGCGAATTGACAGAGCAGCAGAATAGGCTAAGATTGCTTCGTCCACCTTATTTGTATCCGATGACTTGTCTCCCGCTCCTTCGAGCGCAATGATGCAGCGCTGCGCAAAATCTTGTCGCAAAGAGTGAATATACGATGGTTTAGATATTTGGTAAGTGAGACTCACCGTCCAGCCAATCAGCGATTGACATGTTGGCTTTGACATCCACAGACAACGTATTCTCCAGGTTAAGAAAAGAACGCGCAGCATCGCGCATGCAACCTCCAGAATAGAGCGACTCACATTTGAGTCTCTGTTCGTGTACCCAGTTGATGCTGATCGCTAGATTGGCCTTCTCCTGTGCACGGGTAAGCTGGAGGTGTAGGTCCTGGTTTGTCTTTTTCAATAAAGCAATTTCATTTTCTGCAGCCTGAATGAAAGCACGGGAATTGTCGAGTTGGACGTGGAGGTCTTGGATGGTTTGTTCGAGTGATATGATTTTTTGACCTGGAACGAATTTGTGAGCAAAGAATAACATGCAATGATCAATCAACACACTGGAGCCCTCAATTTTCTCTTTATTGATCGTGCCCTTGACGATGGGGAGCTTCAGGGTGTGTTGTGCGTCACAGGTTTCACCGGCATTCGTGCCGAGTGCATCTGGACAGCGCAATGTGGTAAGAGTTGGGCGAGAAAAGTGATAGAATAGGCACACCTAAGTACGTCTTGGCAGTTCTGTTAAGAGACGGTATGGGGTCAACTTGGAGAGGGGTGACATGGGGTACCGTGACGGTGATAGAGGTGCCTCCACTGACGACAAGGACATTTGTGTTTGACTCGGAGATTGCCAGGCGCTCAATTTTGTGATCGTACTGGATGAGAGAACCGATTTGTTCGTAAGTCGTAGTGCTCCATAATGAGACCGATGAGTCCGCTGAGGCTGCGATCAATGCGCCACTTCTGTCCAGAGCGATGCAGGCAGCATTTCTGCTGTGGATGGCCCATTTTGAGCGGGTTGTTCCGTTGAACGGGTCGAGGCAGTAGATGTGACCGTACAGAGAGAGGGCGAAGAGGTGTTTGCAATCCACAGACCAGCTGACGGATTGATTGAAAATTGAATCGACTTTGACTGGCACATCAACGAGGAGGTGTCCGTTCTGAGCATCGTAGACGCGAACAGAGTTACAATTCCACGTGGCAGTGGCAAGGAAGCGTCCGTTGGGTGAGAATTTCGCACCGCCTACCCAGTCGTCGTGTTTCAATTCGAGAAGTCGTTCGCCGGTCAGTGACGAGAAGACACGAGCAGTCTTGTCACGTGATCCCGTCGCGATCTTCGTCCCATCGAACAGGATGTCCACTGCATACACCTCAAGCGAGTGTGCCCTGAACTCGGTCACCTTGTCGCAACTCGCCGCATTCCAAACGGCCATCTTGCCACTCCTCGTCCCGCTGATGATCCAGCGTCCGTCTTGTGACACCGCAATGTCTCGCACCGTACTTCCCGCATCCATTCGCGAGCCCACCTCCTTGCCGTCTTGAATGCGCCACTTTTGAATCTTGCCTTTGTAGTCCCCACTCACGAAATGCTCTCCATCGACGAGAGCTGCGACCGACCATACTTGTGCTCCGCATTCGACCTTGATCTGCTTTGCTCCCTTTTCGTCAACAGGAATCGATCTGTGCAATCAGCTCGTCGCAATTGGGATAATCAATCACCTTTGCTACATCATATTCGGCCATCTCTATTCTGTTGTCCTCCCCTGTACATTCTCATGTCACCGTAAGCTTGTCCAAACGATTGAACTGGTCCGTTCACTCACTTGGTTGTCGCGGACTTGCCAGTGAAGACATGACGTCAAAACAGGTTGTCAAGCAGCACGCCTGGTGAGCAGGCAGTGAGGCCCCCACGTGCCTCCTTGGGGATCCAATCAGCTCGAGATTACCTCGTACAGGCTTCGGCGCTTCATCCGTGCGAATATGACCAGATGTCTTATACAAAAAGCAGTCAATACTTGCACCAAGCACAAGGGCATCGACCCCACTCGTCACGTCAGCGAATCTATGGACAATTCCTATCGGTATTATTCCTTACAGCGCATTAGCACCCTCGGTGGGCGCCCCCATTGCATTGCCCTATACAATATTGTACGGCTCGTGCGAGGTTTGCGACGAGCCCGCTACAGGACGCGGTATTGTATCAATTTGTAAACGACATCAACAGGGCCCAGTATTAGGTTGGGTGACCCAACATGCAAGGCGAAGGCAACATGTTCAAGCTGTAGTTCAGTGCGGTTACCAACTGAACTCGAATATTAGGTAAAGGTCATCCGATGTGCCAGCCCAGGACGGTCATCCCGGAGCACATTTCAAAGACATCGGAATGTGATTGGGGCTGAGGTTGTGTGGCAAGATGGATATCGCAAAGACTGAGTGAGGTTACGAGCGAAGTCAAACACGAGTTGCATTATGAAGTAGTGTGTGCGCACCTCGTCATGTGGTCACAATATCATGAGCATGATTGCGACGATACCAATCTCACTTCCAAGATCCGGCGCTCATCTGTAGTTGACCTCAAGGGGGAGCTTTCGAGAGAAAGGTTCGAGAGGCCAGCAACCGAGAGATGCAGTTTGACTGGTCAACAGGTTCCGACATTTTATCTCGGACGGTGATCACACCTGTTCGCGGTCAATGTTTTCTCATTGATAGTCTGGTATGTCCCGACGATTCTGTTGTGCTGTATCGTACTTCCACCTAAATGAGCCACCAGAAGGGCCATTGTGCGTCGTCGGAACCGATATGGGGTCGGTCTCCGAGTTTTCTCGAATGGAGGGCTGGTTCGCCAAGACGTGAGTTTGGTCGTTGTGTTGTGACCACTGTTTCATGTAGAAGTAAAAATTAGTAGACTTCGGGGAACATCGTAGGACTCGAGCCGAGAATGTTGGCTGTGAGTGGTGGTTGGCGTACTTGGAGAGGGTTACGCTGCCTATCACGTGACCGGCGATGAGGCTCCGTTGCGTTCGCAAACAACCTCGGTAGATATACAAAGTCCGCATCGAGAGCGACGTTGTCCCCTGCTTCCTGATGGCCTAGTATGTCCCAATGATTCTGTTAGACTGCATCGTACCAACACTCGAATGAGTCATCAGAAGGGTCATTCTGCGTCGTTGGCATCGATATGGATAATGGGGTGGTTCGCTAGGACGTGAGCCTGGTCGCTGTGACAACCGGGTGCATTGCATGTAGAAGTAAGACTTCGGAGAACATTATCCGAGAATGTTAGCTGGGAGCGGTGGTGGGAGCACTTGGAGATAGAAAGAAAGGGTTACGCCCCTTATCACGTGACCGGCGATAAGCGGCGACTAGGTGCATTCGTGGACAACCTCGGTGGATATCCGAAGACCTCATCCGCATCGAGAGCGACGTTTTCCCTGCTTCCCTCCCGGCTACTACATGTACGCATTCTACCCCGAAGAGTACCAACCCTGACCAAGCTCGTGCCGCTCGTGCCTGGAAAATACCGTGTCCCGATCAATGAGAAGCTCAACGACGCAATCAATGGCAACTTGGACGTTGCGAGTAAATGTATCCAGACATTTGTCGACATCATCTTTCACGATCTCAAGCCAATGACGAAGCAGTTGTTTCGGGCAGCGTGGTACGACGGGATCGTCGAGAAAACCATGGTGGCAATAAAGGCTACATGTCGGACTAGTCGTTCGTGAAGCCGCTCTTCTTTGAGTTGCTGGTCGAATACCTCCTCGACGCGTTCTTGGTTACGTATTCGCGAATTCTCCCAAGCTCCGTCTCCTATATCCAAGTGGACATCAACATCGCGTTCATCTACTTTACCAAGTTCAGGCCAGGCAAGGAACTAGAGCAGTATTTCGCGGTGATCCAGCACATGCTGGCGATATTGATGGGTTCAATAGTATGGCGTTCCTCCCTACGCTGCATCCGGATAGTCATGCTTAATTTATATACCTGATCGTGGAGTTGTTGGGGCCCAGTCGATCTTCGTTCTGCCTAGTCCCCCGTCGCGACTTCCTGAGCTGCCAGGGAAACCTCCGAGTCGACACGGCAGGAGGTCGAACCGTAAGTTGACATCGTTGTCAGCGAAGCCCCGAGAACATGATTTCGTGTGGTTCGGGCAAATACAGCCACTTCCAGGCGAGCTAGTGCTTTCAACGAACCTAACTTCCTTCTGACTGAGCGCGTCCTGAAGGTAATGCTTTGTGTATTCAGCGAAATTGATTCCGAGTTTGTCCGGATATATGTAAATGGGGTGAATGTGGTGTCATCAGTTGGTGTTCGCCGTGAACCCGGTGTATCCTTTTCTTGTTTGACCGTGCGTTTAATGTCATGAGTTCCACAGAGAGATGCGATGGTATCTGCGTGGAGTGCGATTCTCCGCCCACCCAACGAAATGTCCACTGCATTCACCGTACCCTGGTACGCTCCGAGCTCAATCACCTTTTCGGGTTTCGGACGGCCGCTGTACGTCTCGGTGACGATTCGCCGTCCGTCTGACACCCCAATGTTCCCGGCCCATCCCCCACACTGTGCATCCGCGGTTCCACTTCCTCGCCATCTCGAGTGCGCCAGTTTCGAGTCTTGCTTTCCATATCGCCGCTTACCATGAACTAAGGGCCGCGACAAACAGCACCTCCGCTTGACATTCGATCTCGATTTGTATCACTCCCCTTTCGTGAACAAGGACTAGTCTCTTTGCGATCAGCTCGTTGCAATCGGACTATTACTCACTTTGGCTACGTCATGCGAGATCGTCTCTGTTTCTATTTCATGGCTCTTTCGCGACCAAAGTAAGCTCTCGCAGCCATCGTCCCATAGACTGACTTGTCCATCCAGGACTTAGCCCATTGTCCACGGTTCTAACAGCTGGTCGTGCGCGCTCTTTAGCAGGTAATCAAACTCAACTCCAAGTGATCTTCAGTTCACGTAGTTAGGGATGCTAGAATGCATTGTGCCATAAAATCTACTGAATGTCTACAGTACTGATGCAACCCATTAAATCGCCCAACGACGTCTTCCCCCGAACACGAACCATGATCAAACTATCAGCAGCCGCACGTCTGTATTGCGAACGCGACACCGAGGTGAGCAGCAGGGCACCGAATGGTTGTTTGAGACGAACAACGAGCCGGAGTGCACGCGTCTCACGATCGAACAAGGGATTTCTGCGAGAAAAGTCCAAGTCGAGAAGGGGGCCGATCCAGGGGTGGACAAGGAATCCGTCTAGACCAGACAACTCATCCCGAGTCTCAATCTCT
>JBBPTY010001144.1:0-11080 GCA_038094335.1 Tylopilus aff. striatulus | reverse complement strand
CGATTACATTCAAGGCATGGGATTTGATGCCATTTGGATTTCACCCCCGTTTGCCAACGTCGAGGGCCAGACCCCGATGGGAGAGGCATACCACGGGTGCGCTTGCCGCATTGCCTCTTCAATGCCAACCCTGACTGTCTTTTGATCTAGCTATTGGCCACAAGATCTGACTTCGCTCAATCCACACTTTGGCACAGCAAGGGACCTTAGGAATCTCAGCGACTCCCTCCACGCACGAGGGATGTACCTCATGCTCGACATCGTCGTCAACCATATGGTGTCCTCCCCGCCGTTCAATGTCACCGCAGTGGAACTTGCGATGAATAATCCAAATGGGCCTGTCAAAAATACAACTGCAGTCCGCCCATTTACCGATGTCTCTGATTTTCACCCGGTCTGCTGGATCACAGATTATAACAACCAAACCGAGGTGGAACAGTGTTGGCTCGGCAACGAGAGCATGCCATGGGCCGATGTCGACACTGAAAACACAGATGTTGTCGGTACTCTGAATAACTGGATCTCGACCGTGATCCAGGATTTCGGAATGGATGGCCTCAGATTGAGCATGGCCAAGTTCGTTTCGCAAGAGTTTTGGAATACTTTTACGGGGGAGGCGGGGAGCTTTACTCTGGGAGAGGTGTGTGGCCTCCCTCTGCAGGAAATGAATGCGGCTAAGTCATATAGGTTTACTCGATCGACGTCAACTATACTAGCCCGTACACCAGTACGTCGACGTCTTTCAATCGTCCGCGCTGCACGATGGGTTCATGCTTTGAAAGGTGTCATGAGCGCCGTGCTGGATTATCCAACCTGGTTCAAACTTGTGCCCGCATTTGCGTCTTCGGAAGGCGACTTCAACGCACTAATAGAGGTCGTCCAGAAAACGCAGCGAACCTATACCAGTGGAGCCTTCATGACAGGCTCATTCTTGGAGAACCATGATCAGCCCCGTTTTGGTTCATGGACCAGTGATCCCGCGGTATGAGCTTTCTCTACCCCAAGCCGTCGCCTTATGCGCCGGGTATAGCTACGAGCAAATGCCATTGTCTGGCCATTCATTCATGATGGTATTCCTACTCTCTATTATGGTGAGTTTTAGATTTCATTACAGTAAAGGCAGTTTGTCTTTACGTATCGAATACCAGGCCAGGAACAAGGACTTTCCGGTGGCCAGATTCCCAGCAATCATGAACCGTAGGCTTCCAGTCCCGTCGAATCACTATGACGCTGATGGACGTTGATCGTAGACTTTGGCACACCCGATATGATCCCGAAAATCCCCTCTATATGCTTGTCACGTCGCTCAACCAAGCTCGGAAAGCAGCAATCAATTCTGAAAAGTACTTCTTGACAACACCGGTAAGATACCACTCGGCAAGTGTAGCATGCTGTGGTAAAATCGACCTACATAGATGCAGTTCATGGAAGCTAATTCTGCAAACACGCTGGTGGTCTCAAAACCTCCTCTGCTCGCACTTCTGACCAATATCGGTAGCGACAAGATAAGTTCAGTCAGATGGAACGTGACGCAGCCAGTCTTCAAGCCAGGGGAAGAAGTTGTAGACACACTTACCTGTCGTACATTTTTTGCAGAAGAGAAGGGAGGTGTATTGATTCAATCGGAAGGCGGGATGCCCAAGGTATGATCAGAGCCTCCGTGATGAACACTCCGAGTTTGATGACATGGCTAGGTGCTCATTCCAGCGACTTCCCTCAAAGGAACTAACCTTTGTCCGCAAAGTGCAGTCATCACGAGTGGCGGACGTACTAGCATCGGCAATGCGGTACCCTGGACAACCATCCTTATAATCATGGTCGTCTTAGTAGTGACCAGCGTAACTTGAGTCTCGACACGCACGTGCCCCGCCCCCTCGTGAGATCTGTGCGCCCCTCACTCTCCGGGAACCACTCAGCCTAGGCTCTATTTCTCGCGTACCCAAGAAGAATATCATAGATGGACTCCGCCCCTTTTTTTCGAGCGAAGCTAATTCTACCATACGCCATTTCAGTTAATTTGAATGAAGTTCAGTCGCACTAGTTCTTGCTTGGGTTGTAATGTCAGTTTTGTCCTTGCAGTGGAAATTTGGACGATCATTTGACCTGACCTGAGCTATGGCGCGATAAGCTGGGTGATCGACTTACTAACTCGTTAGTAACGAGTCAAGGATTCGCTTACGATATTAGTGGCTGAGCGCCACACCACCTCAAACATCCCTTTTTACTAGTGTCTTATCCCAAGTCAGCATGGCCGTCAGATCTCCTCAAGACATTTATGCGCGGCATGTGTCCTCTTCTCGTGGTTATCCTATGTGGACCCCCGAACCGAGTAGCCAATCTTTATCTTATCGACCCGAAGGACTCAGGATTGGTGACGTTGGGGTCGTCGTTCCTGAGAACGGTTACTTCGATATTTTTTTCAACCTCTGCCTCTCCAAGGACCATCCCTTCCATCAAACAGCCGGCGTTCCAGACGGTTTCACCCCCATCGAATTGACCGACGCAGACATAAAGACGGTTTCGAACGCGGAGAGCGCCGGCAAGGTCCTGACAGCGCCGTCCGTGACGAGGGTCGGCGGCGATGGTGCACCTGTGAGCGGTGATCTGCCCCCGAGGTGCGTTCTCTTTACCGGTCGCTCCTAGAGCGCCGTGGACGCTCAGAAAATGCGTTCAACCTCACACGACGTTGCATAGCGCTGGCAAGTCGGGCGTCACACGCCACACGTTCAACATGTCCTCGAATGAGGGTGCGGCGCTCATCCTCCCCGATGGCGCCGAACGCCACGACGTCCGCGATCCTCGGCCGTTTTTCGAGCAGGCGTCGCGCCACGCTGCGGCGTGGTACCATTTCGCAGAGGGGCGCCTCGGTCGGATCATCAGCCATGACTCCATTTATATCGTCACGGGGTTCCACAAAGCTCGCTCGTGGAGTCTCGCTGCCTACCAAAACGACGAGGAGTGCAACGATTTCCCAGCGTATTTTACGATCGGAGCGGCGCGGGAGGGTGCTGCGAGGGGCTTGGCAGCAGGGTATAGCTGGGAGTCGACGCGGAATATTGACTGGCGCGTCGGACCCTTTGACGGCCGTGGTACTCCGAACCAGTCCGTGTTTATTCGCGGGTTCAAGATTGCGCTGAGGAGTGCGGTGCAAGGGGTACCTCAGCGATGGGTCAGTTTCCAGCCCACCGGACGCTCTAATCGACGGAATGGCTCCGGCGATTCGTGGCTGTCAAACGTTTGGAAGGGCATTTCCAGAGGCATCGGGACGTCAAACGAGGGGGCCACGTTGCACGAACGTGAAGCAGGTGTGCACATCGAAATCTCGCGCGTACCTGAGATTTTACCGGTAAGGAGTCGTTTAAGTATATGCTTGCTGCAGTTTTAAACGCCATGTCAGGTTTTCCATCCTCTGGATGTCATCAATCAATACATACTCCAGAAAGCATGTCATATTGAATTTGCCTGGAGAACATGTGCTTATACTCGACCGCTTTTCGTAGGAACCATCTGCTAAAGTGGCAATCACACACGATAGTGTATGGGGCTCAATACTCGACAAGGTCAGTGACGTCGGCTGTCTGCTCTTATCTCGTATGTTGACCTCCCTATATCTTTAGGCATTACTTAAGCCCGGGGAGCTCGTGCAGGACGAGATGTTGATCAAGGTTGTGTCTGAAAGGTACAACATAGTTTCGCGAGAGGGTAAGCGCTCTGAGTATGCATTTTATTTAATTCTAATATTCACTAGGTGTGGCACATTTGGAAAGCAAGAGGTCTGGTTCCATTAGTCGCAGTGCAATCACTATCTAATTGATCGTATATAGTGGTTTGGACGCACCCGTTGATGCGACTATAGACGACTCTCCAACTCCGAAAGCTATGGCTAAGGAACTTAGCCACCCTGAACCGCTCAGCATAGTGTCCGAGAGCAATTACCGCTGTACTGACGCAAATGCAAAATCAATAGCTTCAGAGGAGTACGTAATCCAAGTCACTGGTTTTTTCGCTTCGACCTTATTGTTTTACTATCCAGCTGGCCTGGGGATATTCACAGGTCACTATGCGGCTCAATTTAGGTTTATTTCCTGTTGACCTTTTTCCAACAGTATCCCATCTAAATTTACTGTGGCTTCGGGTCCTGCATCGCTGGAGTCTCTACGACCTATCAAGATTATTGTTATATCTGATTACGTAAGCTAGCTCGTGTCATCTCTTTCCCACAGCTCACTTTTTCCTTTCGCCAGATTTGTGCTTTCTGTTATATATGCGAAAAAATTCTTCGTGATGCAATTGAGGCATCTCGGGATCTTCCTGTTCGCTTCGATATCGAGTTTCGACCTTTTACCCTTGTTAATTCATCCAATCCGCTTGGTGTCAAACCCGCTGAAGTCGTGTACCGCAACGCACATATTGCGAAAAAGTTTGGGAAGGAGCAAACAGAAATCAAACTGAAGGCCGTCCATGAACTTTCTCAAAAAGTGGGCTTGACAGTGTCAGTGTTTGCAGTGATCCTCATGACGATCCTCTCTAAATCATGTCATTCGTCCAGCGCTGCGGATAGCATCGTATGTGGGACCCTTCATGCACACCGACTCTCCGCGAAGGCGTATCAGGTCGGCGGCCAAGTAATGCAGAGCGAGTTCAACACACTCTTGTTTGAAGCGTGTCTCTCCGACGGGGTGGACATCAGTGATGAAGATGTACTGATCGATGCTGCTGCCAGAGTCAATCTCATGAACAAGGAAGAGGTATGTCCGTTTTTCGTTATTCGGTGTATGTTTCTAAACGTGGCTCTACAGGCGAGGCAGTTCTTGCGGTCCACGGAATATCGGGATTGCGTGGAAACGATGGTGGAGGCCGCGAGGAGTCAGGGCATCAATGGCGTGCCGTTTGTCATTATCGACAACAAGTGGGCGGTGAATGGTCTTCAGAGCACGGAATACTTCGTTCAGGTAAGTTGATTGTCCTCATCTGTTCAATTCTTAGTTGTGGACCTGATTACTGAACTACTTGCCAGATCTTCCGAAAATTGGCTCATTCCCCACCGTCGGTTGCTGTAGGAAAATCTAATCTGGAGGATGTCAATGGCCATCAAGTCGAGCGAGACGCATAATTGTCAGACGGGACCAGTATTGTAAACGAGTGTATTCCAGCTTGTTTCATTTATGTAATTTCTTGCTACGACCCCTAGCTTGGAAGTTGACCAAGAGGTGGTGAGTTTGCAGTGAGTGCGAGTATGATATACGTAGGACAGAGGGCACGCTGAAACCTTGGTGTACGACCGCGTCAATTCTCGCCATCGTCCGGCTAGATAACTAGATCGTCAACAGGTGAGCATGACAAGATAGACCCAGAACGGTGTCGGTCCAAGCCAATGGACAAGAACGTCATGACCTCTGTCACTCGACGTCGATGCTTAAATTTATTCGTCATTCGTCGATTGACGTTTTCTCCGAATGGCGAGTAGATTCAACAAGGACATAGTTCGGGTGTGTGACGAGCTGAGAGCAAGCGAGTGTCGGGCGCAAGTCACGCCGCACAGATCATGATGGCAGATCGATCGTAGCAGTAGCACCGCAGCGTTGCCGCACTTATCGTGGTGGAACGCCAATCATGTACAAACAAGAGGCTGAGAACTTTGTGCCAACTCTGGGCGACTGACTTGCCAGCTCCCTTTCGACTTGTTCGTCTCCCAGAACGCGAATGCCTGCCAGTGGTGGCTTTATTCTCCAATGATACAACTGGCATCGAAGACGAAACTGGGAAGAAACCGCGAATACTGGGTGTGAACGGCGAAGTAGGTACTTGGAGAACGTCGCAGCGATTGTAACACGTCGTTCCGTTCGCCGGTAGCACAAGTCCCTCCTCGACAGCAACCACGGGTCTCCTGTCGAGAAAAGCCTTCGCGGCAAGCTGAGGCTTCGGTGCCATGCATTTAAACTTTCTTTGTGACCTTATTGGTCACGTACGGGGCGACACTGCCTATCGCATGGACACTCCTACACTTGGAGTAGTAGAGATCAAGACAGAACGAAACGGGTCTCGGTTCAATTCTCTTTATTTTATCCACCCATGACTGAGTACCTCATGGAGAGGGGAGCAGTGATTCTGAACCCTTCTGCCGGACACAGAAGATGAGGAGAACTCTGACGGAGAAGGGGACGATCATCGTGACCTCTCACTACTTCCTGAACCTGACTCGTTGTCCCAGACTCCTGCATATGTGGAATGTATGCATTCAGACAGGGGAGACCCGCGTATTGCGGCTTATTATCCGTCTCGGACAGTCGTTGGGTGCACATTTATTCTCGCTGACCTCGACACATCGACCTGCGGCAGTACAAGCGCGTCGCTGCTGACGGCGAGACCACTGTACAGTAGCGGGATGGCGTTCCTTTGAATATATCCTAGAAAACATACGTCTGTCGTGTATTTGTTTGGTCTAGTTCGCTCGTTATGTTTGTACTACCACTGGTGTCACCTCGTTCAACATGACTACAGTACTCTGGCGAAGGGTAACGTCTACCCGTTACATCTTCATTTTATGCGGCCTGGTCTTCATTTCGTGGTCATTGGCCAGTTCTTTTGTACCGAAATCGCCTACTCTCTCTGCACTCCTTCGAATAGACCTGGATCGAAACATCACTGAAACAGTAGCGGATCAATATCCGACCAAGATTGCCAGTACGCTCCATAGCCAAGTAGCATCGCAGGATGGGCCTCCACCAGATCATGGTGGTCTAGGAATCCCTCACGCCCATGTCTACGTTGTCTCGCTCGCCAGTCGACGAGATAGACGCGAACAGATGGAACACCTACGAGTCGCAATCCAGGGGCTAACGTGGACCGTCGTCAATGCAATCCCCGCAAACACGACGCTGGTTTACCGGATCATCGACTGGGTCGCCCGCCAACGCGCCGAGAGCAAGAAACCGAACATGCCGGATTTTCGTTGGCCAGAGGACATCAATGCACGCTCGATTTCGCGCGCGTCTTTGACACCGTCTGGGTCGGAGTCGTGGCCTGAGACGTCCCCTCCCGGGAAACCTCAGTTCAGTCCCGTCGCTGCCAGTCTGCCGTGTGCGGTCGAAGACGCCTCAATACCCACGTTCACGAATGGCACCCCCGAGTGGATGGTACTTTCTCCCGCTAAAGTTGCTTGTTGGCATTCGCACGTCTCCACCATCCGCCAGTTTATCGACGAACACGATCCGCGCGAAAGCCGCGGCATGAACGACATCGCCGTCATTCTCGAGGACGATATCGACATGGAAAAAGACATTTCCGCACGACTGTCTCAAGTCTGGCCCTTCCTGCCAGCAGGGTGGGACATCGTCTTTTTAGGTCCGTATCATGTGATGTCCTGCAGGACTTGGCAGCGCTTGCAATCTGACCTCGTTCCCTGACGGTGCCCAGGCCATTGTTGGTCTGACGAAGCGTACTACCCGTCGCTCACGACATCGACGGCTGCGAGCCTGCATCCCTCCCAATACCCGAAATGTACGCATGCATACGCGCTCTCACTACCAGGGGCTCGGCGGCTCTTGCAACATCTACGGTACCCGCCGTTCGCGTATTCTCGGGCGCTCGATCAGGCGTACGCATGGCTCGTCCGGAGCGGTCGACTGAGAAGCTATTCCATCGTTCCAAGTCTGATCGTCCAAAGGAAACGTGCAGCGAGCGATATTTTACCGGGCTCTGGCAGCGAGTGGAAAGAGGGACTCAGGGATGGCGTGTTTCAGGCTTAAGGCGCGATCGCGCGACGACGCTATTCTGTATTTCCTCTAATAGTGACGTGGATGATGTATGACAAAGCGAAGACCGTCGCGTTCTGTTGGGCCACAATGACATTCCATTCGATCCACCCCCTGTAACCCTGTTAGGATCCATGCTCTGAGGAGCATCCGTCAGAGGATCCGATTTTACCGCTATCGTATAGAAAAATGCAGGGGGTTCCATATGAGAACAATCCGGACCTATTCCAGGCCCCACTTTTCTTCTGTGCCCGGTGGGACGTTGGCCGGAAAGAAAGCGCAACGCGCACTCGCGTGGTGACATGGAGTTGAGGCCAGCGCCAACGTTTCACCGCAGACGCTGCGTCACGTCTGAAGCACGATGCTCCCCATGTCACTGTGTCTCTGGCTCGTGCGGCGAGCCACCTCCTGCGACGCTCGCTGCTGTCACTGTCCGTCCAGTATCACTGGCAAGTGCAGCCCCACGGTCGTGCATGTAGTGACATAGGTGTACACGTTCCCCGCACTGCGGCCCCGTCGTACATCACGTGATCCGAGTCAGCCCTTGCGGGAATAGCGGCCACCGAGTCTTCTGGATCGTCGACACGGACTGTGTATCCATGTTTCAGAGGGCAAAGGTGTTTTCAGGTCCAGCCGATGCGAAGGCTCAGCGCTCAGCGATCGCCACAGAGATGATGAGCACGCTGAGTCCGAGGGAAGATAAGAAAGCACACGAATCGAAAGATAATCTGCATGCTGATCATGGTCCGTCCATGATTGCGTGCACGGCAAGCTGGTAGCAAGGGATGAAAAGTATCTCCAACAAAGTGGACACGGGATGGTAAGTCGATCGTGGCGGAATTGCTGTAGGAACTAAAAACTAACTGGAGTAATTCAAGTTAGCACTGCGTTTTGGCCTTTGGCCTCGTGGCCGGAGCACGCGAGCTAAACCAAACCCACCCCATTCACCGTTTGTAGGGCCGGTCCCGAAGCACATCCTAGAATAGCAGTTTCTCACTGATAACGAAGAAAACACACCCGATATCTTCCGCAGCTCGAGCTGATTTCACACGGCACGCGACACGCCCTCACCACGACGGTAGTACTACGGGCTCACACCCAGCGTGCACGTGTCGAGATACACACGGAAAAAAGTCTATGAGGGATCATATACTTGACATTACAACATCGCTGTGGATGAAATAGCAGTTACTGACGCGCGGATACACGAACGAGGCAAACACGAAGCATGGACAGAAGTGGAAGGAAGTGGTGGAACAAAGAGACCAGACGTCCATCAACCAGCGCTGCACTTTCAATCAGTGGTGGCAGTGTTGACCCGCTCGCGCAACCCCTCCGCTGTCACCGTGTCTGTGGGAGCTAAGGCACGGGAAGAAGCCAAAACGTTTGTCAAAACAGGTTTGAGGGCGGTGACATACACGACTTGCGCGCCCTGCG
The DNA here is from genome assembly GCA_038094335.1 of Tylopilus aff. striatulus. Lineage (NCBI taxonomy): Eukaryota > Fungi > Basidiomycota > Agaricomycetes > Boletales > Boletaceae > Tylopilus > Tylopilus aff. striatulus. The sequence goes on along the minus strand of JBBPTY010001144.1, from coordinate 1,889 downwards.
TCCGAGAAAGAGTGGTCAGAAAAGGTAAAAAGAAAGTACTATGATGATAATTACCCGGAAATTTGGCAGCTGAAGCCAGAGGAAGAAGACCGACTTCGAGGCATAGTACCAAGGCACGTAGTAGAGAATAAGTCCTAGTACCGTGCTCTCTGCAAAGTTGATGAACCCGAAGATGACCCAGTAGGTGAGCCACTGGACGTCGTCTTGTGGCGCGGGGCGTTCCAAAGCTTTGAGGGAGAGGAAGGCGGGGAGAGCCCAAGCGATAAAGTCGGAGGTAGGTGCAGCAATGGGGTTGATAAAGTGGAAGAGAGAGAGAAGCAGGACGGCTCCAATGGCCACGAATGTCTTGGGTACCTGCGTATGTTGCTCAAACGTGGTCAACGCAGGGTACTTGGTGAGCTGCGTGACGAAAAACAAGCGGTCAGAACTTGAACGGAGTAGACGTAAAAAAAGACGACGAACCTCCTTGTCGAGCTGGCTGAGGTGGTAATTGACCTTGGTCTGGGCTTGGATGAAGACGGGGTGCTGCTGAAGCTTTTGCACTGCGGACATCTTGGAGCGCAACAAGGGTGAGAAGAGGGGCTGTATCAAGTAAATAAGGGAGTACCTTTCTCGATGGGGCACTATATACACTTTGCAAGGAGGGAGTGGTCAGGGACAGGAAGCGGCGAGAGCAGTCGGAGCGTTGATATGGGTTGATGACAAATGTGTTTGGCTCTCAAATTGATACGTCAGCCCAGGTGTGGGCTTCGTCGCCTCTACCAGCCATGGACCACCACTACGACGCCATCCAGGTACGGCCAACTTCGCGTTCCTACTCGCTTTCTGACATGCGCAGCAGGCTCTCCACAAGTCGCTGCCTCCGTTTACCCCCTACGTCTCGGCGTCGCTCCTACCACACATCGCACTCGTTCTCCTCGTATCCACATTCGCACTCGCGTTCTACTCTTCAACGTCCGTCTATCCACGCTCGTCTCCGGTACATTAACACGCTCATCCATTTCTCACAGCCTTCCAAAAGACAGCATCCCAATTCGGGAAGGCGCAGTGGCGTCACTCGCGAGCATCCTCGGCGGTTTCGGCGTGGTCGCCCTTTTCTGTAGTGTAGGGGTAAACGTGTAGTGCACGAGGCCGTCATCGCCTCCGCGGACCTCACTCAGTTATTGATCCGCCACCCGTGTTTGCACGAGACGCACTGAAACGGGAACGTGAGTGAGCGAGCGGAGCTTTATACCCTGGGTTTGGTGGACACGTACGGTGTAAAGAATCGTGGATCCCTCGTCTGCGCTGCGCATCTGTGTGATATATCCAATCAGTCCTGGTGGCTGAGCTCATGGTCAATCAGACCTGCCTGTTTCTCCTCGTAGAATGCTTCTAGGTGTCCGCATGCAGGACATTTTTCAGTCACCTGGGTCTCGTGAACGGGGCATCCTGAATCATGAGGAGGCGATGGCCTACCTTGGGCAAGACTTTGCCTTGATGGATCTTGGTCTGTGTCTTGCGCTTTTGCCGTAAGGCCGACGGGAATGCGTCTGGATGAGACCGCGTGATAATCTCGATGTTTTCATATGCTACACGAGACATCACTATGAGCCAAGTCAAAGTAATCCAAGACGTACAAGAAGCGGGTTCCTCGTGCTGGCATTGCTCGCAAGTAATGCTCTGCTCGTTGCCCTGAGGCAACGCGAGGAGCGTGCCACAGTTCGGACAAAAGAGCAGAGACCCTGGTATCAATGATCAATGATGGACTTCATCTCTCTTGTTCACTTTGAACTTGCCAATCTTGTGTGCACGCGCTGGCATGTCTGCTATACAGTCGTGTCAATGTGCACCCACCGATCACCTCATCCAAGCGACCGTCTTTGTTTTTACTTCGATATAAGTCACGT
>JBBPTY010001143.1:0-11084 GCA_038094335.1 Tylopilus aff. striatulus | reverse complement strand
CTTCTGCTCTCGCTGTATTCTGGTATGGGTGACCACGGTGACGGTAATGTATGTGCTTTTCCGGGTGTCCTAGGAACTCCACAACCACTCGAACTTTCCATACTAAGGTTCCCGTTTGTCATACTCCCCAAGGCTCCTGGCGTGACCATTCTTTCCAAGAACCTGACCACGGGTAGCAGTGCGTTCAACCCGGCGGGTGTCGCTGGCGGAGAACTTGGGAAGGGGAAATGAATGATAGCGGAAGGGTGCGGTGGAGGACGAGGAGGAATCGATCCTGGAGGGATGGGTTGGCTGCTGGGTCAACAAAATGTACGGGTTGAAAGGATACATGCCGACCTTGCTGTCCCCAATGCTGATGACACAGCTCGACCCATTCCATTTCCATCATTCGGATATGTTCCTCTGCAGCGCGTAAATGAGCCATGGACGGAAAGGGGGCATGTTCGTGGCACTCGACACATATATCAAATCCGAGACCGCACGAGGGGTCATTCGTATACGTGTTGAACGCGGAAGGCTTTTCGGGATCGTGGGAGATATAGGGACCTACGAATGGATCTAGATAAGGGGGGGTGGTCGGGGATGCCATAAAACCAGGCTCAAGAGGGGGGCGTATGGGCCCCCTTCGCTTCAAAGGGGGCTTCCACAGCGGAACATCATTTGCGTTTCCCAGAAATACTTGACCCACACTCGGGTTCCAATATGTTGCTGTCGTGCTTCCCTGCGCTTTATCCTATAGAATCATCTAGGACGGAATCATAAGCAGAGAATGAAAGCACATACCACTTGTGGGTCTTTGTCTTCACCACCCGACACGGTCAGAATTTCGGAGGCGCGCGTGAGATCTCTCATCTCGTCCCTTTCTCGTTGCGCAAAATCGATAGTGTTCGCGCGCTTGCATCTGTGTATGCGCGTGTTGATATTGGGAGGTGACGGCTCAAAAGAGGAAATTGGTGGAACAGGGCCGGAAGACCCTGCAGTCAATCTAGCTTCAACTTCGAGCTCACCAACTAGTCGTCCATCAGTTCCTGTCGTGAGGCCATGCGTCTCCCTGGGAAAGAATTGGGAATCAGCCCTCAGTGAACTATTATGTTCGCAGTGGCCAGGACATTCTCCATCTTTCTTGACGATCAGCCAAGGAAGATCATGTTCCAGCTGTTCTGCAGCGGCATCGAGGATATAAACACCGTATTTGAGGAATCCCTCGGAAGTAGAGTGAAGATCTTGATCCTCCAGGCTTTCGGGTTCGAGCTGAAAGCCAGCTTGGATCCATCGCTCCATTCGTTCCCGCCTCTTTTTCGCAACAGCTTTCCGAAAACGTGCGGCCACCCTGAGAGCTGCAGGGGTAGGTCCCTTGGGAGAGTATACGACAATGTCCGATATAGAAGTGTAAAGAGACTGCGCGGGGTTGGCAAGATACATCGGAAAAGACGAACAAGACTTACGAGCTGTATGCCGAAATTGCGTAAGCTGATACCGTCAGGGACTTTGGCCGGCTTGAATTCCCAGTCAATTTCGAGTGCCGCGGTGTCACCGCGGGCCCAACCGTGGAGATCGTGCGTACGCAAGGGAGGGCAGGGCTGTATGAGTTGGGAAGGCAGAAACGTGCAAGTCAAGACGGAGTGTTTCTTGACAGGATGAACAGGGGCTGTCAAGGTGAAGGTGGGTGCGGGTGACGAGAGAGGGCACAGAGACATACTCGAAGTGGATTGGAATGAAAGGGTGATGGTCTCAAAGGGTAAAGCATCGGGTGAGCTGGAGCACTGGGGACTGGATGGGGAAGGAAGGGAAGTGGCACTCGTGGATTGCGAATGGGAGTCGGATGAGGAAGAGGATGCGTCTGTTGATGTGTCGGAGGGCGTAGATGAGTGTCTACGATCATGTGATGGACGAGTGTCGGTATATGCGATATTGAGTGGAGCGCTTGGGAAGGGAGCTGATATTTTGGTGTTAGTATTGGAGTCTGCGGTGGATATGCGGAGAGTGGTGGGATGCATGAAAGAGGGCGTCGGATCAACATCCATGGGAGGGACATGATCGAGGGGGGACATTTGAACATCTGGATCATCTTCTGAGAACTCATCCGAGTCAGTGTCGTATTCAGAGATGGGGGAGGAGGGTGCATCAAGGTCATCGTCACAGAGGACCCAAACGAGACCCCTGTAGCGGGGTGGACGGACGACGCGACCCGAGCTGTCGCGCATCATGGCAGCGGGGTGTGGAGGCTTGTCTGGTGCGGCTGATGAGGCAAAGAACATGCACTGCGCGTTGTTGTCTCCATCGAGTCCATGGAGGAAAGGGAAGAGGACGGAGTCGGGTGGGTGGGCGGTGAGATGTTCGAGATGCATGCGGGCGAAGTGGGCGGTGGGGAGGAGAGGAAAACCGCCGCGCTCGTTGAGGGAACGCGGGTCGGGAGGCACGACGCCATAGGAGGGGAGGGCGGACATCGTCGTGTGCTGGAGGCTAGGAGAGGTGTGATAAGAAAAGATACAAATAGCCACCAGACCCCGGATACCTGGCATCTAGATCTTGATCAATCCGACTGCCTAATTGGAATTGTCATAGTCCAGACGCCACCGCACGTGACTTATCATCCCCGCACTTTTTCCAATTCCCCCCTACTTTCAAACTCCGCTGTTCTCGGTGCCGGAAATTCAGAGGCCGAGACTCCAAACACTCCGCTGTGCGCCACACTCGACGCGCTCCCTCAACACGGCCAGTCGCGACCGATACTCGTCTACCCCAATATATGCACCGCACACTCGCCGCTGTCCGTCAAACGCTGATCGTCCATGCAATACGCGGTGGTTGTCCACGCTCAGCACTGTGCCCGGCGTTAGCTGTAGCCAGTACTCAGAGTCTGCGCTTGCCAAAAGCCCATGCCAAGTCCGGATTGCATCGTACCTGTTCAGGCGCATCAGCCACGTCCCTGTCCGTTATATCACCGCTTACCAGGGCTCGACTAGCTCAGCATCCAAGTGATCCATCACACTCCGATCGTCATTGTTCCATCGCACTTGCACGAGTTCTCCGCTCACCGCATCGTGTCTGAGCGGCGAGTACCCGCCAAGCGGACTCTGCCGGTACAATGCACTTGCCTCCCCTGCGGCATGTGCTGGAATGGGAATTCGTGACAACAGGTTGTATGCGTCGGGATGCAGTTCATTGAGCAACGAAGCAACGTAGAAGCCATCAACAAGCAACGTCGCCCCACCAGAACCCTCGACGTGCGAGAGAAGATGGAAGAGCTGCAGTCCACATGGATCCGTCTGTCACCGCATCAGTCACGGAACCTTCCAGACACAGTCACACGCACAAAGTAGGTACCGTCAGTATGTGCCCCGAGTGCCATTGTGGTATATGCCGTGTCTCCTTTCGAAAGGTCTGCTGTAAATTCCCAGAACTTGCCATCTACAGTCAACCTCTCTAGTCTCACACTCTGGAAAAGGAAAGTGCTATACTTACATTGCGTCTCACGGATGAACCCTATGCGTTGTGACAACTCTTCCGTTGCCTCGGGTGTGGCAGGAACGCCAGACACGAGGCAAAACCCAAACCGGTCCTTGCGTCCATTAACTGACTGTGTGCTGCATTGCAAATCTACACTTACTATGTTAGACAGCCATTTATACAACCCTTGGTCATTCTCATCCATTGCATCTGCGTACGAAACCGTCGGAGGTGACTTGGCTATTTTTGTCCCCCATAACACCTTCCTATGTTCCCTTTCAGATAATTTTGTTGAACTGGGCGCAAGTCAGGATACGCACTCGTTAAAGGGGCGAGGTGACTTGAGTGGAGGATCGTATGTATGCAATTTCAGCCAAGACCATGGATAAAACGAAGAGTGATATTCTGCGCAGGGCGCAGACCCTGCATCAATTTGTAAGTGTTGCATATCTCACAAGTGAACGTTAGTCAAACGCTCACAAATGACTTCCAGACCCTCAGCCGAAGCTTGGACATGATGCGGCTTGATGTCCCGCGGGATCTAGGCCGCATACATAGGTCCGATGATACCAGCTTGAATAATTGGACACACCTCGAACGTGTTGACCAATCTCTGTTTCGTCACGGGGTGAAAACAACTCGGACAACGACAGTGGTCTCTCAACCAAATGTGATGACTAGATGTGAAGAATGTGACGTTGAACCCTCTGTGGACGGATCATGAGATGGTCATTTGACGCACAATCGCGACCAGTTCTGGGGCGTCCACAGAATGGCGATCTTACGGTCGTCTACGTTAGCGATCGGGAGAGCAGTCGTAGGGTGTTGGTCTGGAACGAAACCGAGTTGATCTGAAGGGACGGCTGGTGTTGCAGAGGTGAGTGTGCGGCGGATTGCGCCCCAGCGTGAGGAACCGTCAAAGTGCCAGAGGGCTGGCTTGCGGTGCGGATCAAGGGCAGTGCGCTGATACACTACATGAAATAATTACGAGGAGATGAGGAACTTGAACACACCGATGGGCTCCTAGCGAGGACACGTGCCCTACCCACTCGAAAGGTGCAAGCAAAAGACATGGATCCAAGCCACACGCTCGTCCCAGCCAAGTGACATGCCGTAGTCACGTGCCAAGAGAATTCGTACCTTCTGACCTAAGCCTAGAGGCCCCGATATACAGCCCGACTCCACCCAGAGTGACTTCGTGCGAGGCGAAATACATAGCCCAACTTCGGATTTATAGTGAACGTGGCGAAACGAAACAGAACAGTGGCGTCATACCCCCTTTGCTTGATATACCCATTCATTCCCCTTCCCCATGCACACCCCAAAGGTCTGGCTCAGTGCGTATGGTCTTCCCAAACTGTCGAAGTAAGCCACTCATATACACGCATCTGTCCCGATAGTTACTGGTGCGTCCTCGGGATTCGGCAAAGCCCTCACCGAAGTCGTCCTCCAGAAGGGCGACATCGCTGTTGCCACCCTTCGAAAGCCTGCTGTTCTTGCGTCTCTCACCAAGCAATACCCTCCTTCCCACCTTCTCATCCTCACTCTTGATGTCACTCGTCCCTCTGACATCACCAATGCCTTTGCCCGGACACGAGAGGTCTTCGGGCGACTCGATGTCGTGTTCAACAATGCTGGGTATGCATTGTTTGGAGAAGTAGAGGGCACGCCGGATGCCGATGCTCGTGCGGTATTTGAAGTGGACTTTTGGGGTGCGGTTGGCGTGAGTCGCGAAGCGGTCAAGTTTTTCAGAGAGGTGAATCCGCCCGGAAAAGGTGGTGTGATACTACAAAACAGTTCCATCTCCGGGTTCAGTGGGGCTCCTGGTTTCGCATTTTATTGCGCAAGGTGAGCCAGCAGACCAGACCGTTCCGAGATGTGCTGCCAACGATGTCGACCCTTTCGACTTGGTGCTGTCTAGCAAGCATGGTAAGAGCTAGCTTCTGTGAAGCGAACACACTTGCCTAAACCTACCTTAGCCATTCAGGCCTTCACGGAGTCCCTGTCGAAGGAACTTCCGATGGAATGGAACATCAAAGTACGTCCCATATCCCATATCGATTCCTTTCTGATGACCATCTGTTCTCAACTAGATCTGCATCCTCCAACCAGGGGCATTTGACACGAACGTTATTGCTGCTGGTCAGATGCTTCCCGTCCATCCCGCATATACCGATGCTGTAACCGCAGCTTTACGAGAAACCTTGGAAGGCACATCGTTTGATGGAGATCCATATAAGTTTGCGGACATGCTGCACCGGCTAGTCGCCACTCTGCAGGATGGGAAAAGGGCACCATTATTTATGCCGATCGGGGAAGATGCCTTAGAGATGTTTCAGGACAGACTGCGGAAAATGAACAAGGTCTTGGCGGTAGCAACGCCTTGGTCTGTGGACTTGAAAAAGGACCCTGATACTGCCACCAAGGCTACATTGTAATGGCAGTCGGCATACGTATGGTGTAAGAATGAGATTCCATTGCCCCCCATCTCGCCAAGTGAATATCTTCGACTTTGTTACTGTACTGCTGATAAGTAACTTCCTGGTGGCAATGTCACCGAGTGACTGGTAACGACGCTACTTCCCGAACGACGTCCGAAACTTGCTTGCTACAAGCTCAACGTGTCATGTAGTTATCTTATCGCCATGGTGTCGTTATGACACCCAGCTTCTGATGCTTCAGAGAAGACTCTTACTAGAAGCCCGCTAATGCGTGCTATCACACGAGGGTTTTTCGACTCAGCCAAACATGAAATTTGACATTGAACAACGGCGATTATCTGTCTACCAGTGCCAGTGAGTGTTGTCTTGGCTTTATTGTCCAGTAAGCATTTTCTTGACTGTCCGTCCGATTGCTTCTGCTAATGGAGCAACAATAGCTTCCGTTGGTCACTTAGTCGATTAGATTATACCTCCCGTTCAAGTCTTCGAGGTACAGCATGCCAATCCACCCACAGGCACTGAGAAGCACCTAATTGCTTCGCCGCTGTTTGCAATCTCGGGTCTTCTCTTTCAGTTCAAGTCAAGTCTGCTGCCTGCATTCAACAACCATAAGTATGCAATAAATGGTGGCTTTCCAAAATGAAAGTCATACATCCAAGGGAAGAACCACGATGGCTTGTCAGAGCACTTATGAGCAAGGAGTAGCTCCGCCCTATCCTCCTGACATGCTTACATGAATACCGCAAGGGTCTGACTTGGTGCGTGCGTAATAGTTCGCATTGGTACCACCTGTTCTAATCCTCACTGACTCACAACAGTCACTGGTGCATCCTCTGGATTTAGGGGCGGTCGTCACCTGGTTTGTCCTCCACAAAGGCGACATCATAATCGTGACCCTCCACAAGCCTGCCATTCTCGCACCTCTTACCAAGCTGTATCCCCCTTCCAAATTTCTTCTCCTCACGCTGGGCATCAGCCATCGATCTGACATCTCCACTACTATTTCAAGGGCTCAAGAAGTCTTTGATCAGCTCGACATTGTGTTTAATAACAAAAAATGTGCAGTGCTTGGTGAGGTTGAGGAGACATCCATGTCTGAGCATTTCCAAACCCATAGCACTGGTGAGATGGTGCCCATCTGTCCAGAAGCTTGAATTTGTCTGTGTATGGCGTCCTGGATGTTATTTGTTGCCTTTGTTCGATGTGACGATGGAAGAAACTTCGAAGAATCAACAAAGACTGGAAGTTTGGGCCGAAGAGCCGAATCATTGTTGCACGTGACTTTTTTTTATTTAAAAAAACACATGATCTACTCCCGGTTGACTGTGAACAAGCGGCGCTGCGGGTAAGATCCTTCGGCAAGTCGTCCGATGTGCGTGCATACTACAGCCTGGTGAAGACGCTCTCCCTTTTTCATTCATCCGTGAGAGCAGCGGAACCCTCAACAAGTTAATGAGTTCTGCTTCCCATCGAGACAGGCGCAGCCTTGACTATGCTCTCCGTTCCGGTCTTGCAGGTGGTCTCGCAGGATGTGTTGTGCGCACTCTTCTCTTCTTTTCTCTTTGCTACTCATTCAGTGAGCTGGTTTGATAGGCAAAAACCGCCGTAGCGCCTCTCGACAGGGTCAAGATCCTTTTTCAAGCCTCCAACCCCGACTTTCAGAAGTATGCAGGTGTGGGAGAACCGACATATCTCCCGCTTTTGCATGCTGATAGGGCTCTGTAGGGACGTGGACAGGTGTACTTCGAGCGGGTCTCGCGATATATAGAGAGGCTGGCATACGGGGGTTATTACAAGGACACTCTGCGACGCTACTCCGCATATTCCCATATGCTGCAATAAAGTTCATGGCATACGATCAGTGGCGCCCAGTAAGTTGTCACTCTTGTTTCAAGTCTTCTCTGTGAGCTGACATCCTCGCTAGTTGCTCATTCCAACGCCCGACTTTGAGACCAACTTTCGACGGTTCGCCGCTGGTGCACTAGCAGGTGTGTGCTTTCTACACCTATTTTAGCCTCTCTTACATGCAATTGTCAAGGCATGACCTCTGTCACACTAACATACCCACTGGAATTAATAAGAGTTCGCATGGCATTTGATAGTCGCGTGACTACCCAGTCTGGGCGGCCTTCCTTCATCCGCGCTGTCTCCCACATCTACCATGAGGCCCCTGTTTCTCTCACTGCCGTCTCTGCCTCATCTTCCGCATCCAGACAGATCTTCGAGCAATTCCCGATACTCAAGTTTTATCGTGGCTTCACCGTCACCATGGTCGGCATGATTCCGTATGCCGGAACCGCGTTTCTCGTCTGGGATTTCTGTCGTGCCTATTTTTACCCTGTCGTCGATGGCAAGGTGCAACGGCCTAGCGTTGTTGCGGATCTTGCCATTGGTGCCGCATCCGGTGTCATATCCCAAACGGTATCCTACCCATTTGAGGTTGTCCGACGTCGTATGCAAGTTGGTGGTTTGACGCGTCCTGATCGGTGGTTAGGCTGGGGTGAGACAGTGAGGGCCGTATATGTATCCGGCGGGTGGAGAGGATTCTTCGTGGGACTCAGCATAGGCTGTCTCAAGGTCATACCTATGAATGGCATCAGCTTCGCCGCATGGCAGGGCTTCAAGCGCATATTGGATTTATAGAGGGTAGAATGCACACTTGTATTAATCACCATCGTTCGACATGTCGAGACGTAACACATACTGGCATCCACCGGCGCTTGAGCCAACAACTGTCCCACTCGTACATGCTTGACGGTTGATTGTAATAGTGATATTGGTTGTTTTGGCGAACAACCAGTATTTCATTGCCCCAGGCTCTCCAGGACAGGGACAGTGCTAATTGGACTTTATATTGTTGGTTTGCCACTTGTGGGCCCGCACGAGTTCATTGTTCGTCTGGATGGTGGCTGGCGGCGATAGCACTTACATAAATAATATACTATCACGAAATTAGTACACTGATTGGGTTTAATATACCCTGGCTGAAGTGATGGGTTGTGCACACGACAGCACCGTCATACACAAAGATTTCGCTGTTTTGCACTGAAAACACGGATAATGATAACTGACTGTTCTACTCTGATCTGGAGAATTTTTGAATTTGTGGGAACAGGGAGGCAGTTTGTTTTAGTGGCTCAAACGCTGGTCCATGCCTATACACGTATGTACCTAGCAAGACCCCACCTACCCCCATTTGCCAACTAACCGTTTCACGTCAACATATCAGGAAATCGATACAATCGGAAGGAACTTCCGTTGGCCGTGTAATTTTCGAAATGTTGATGGGGCCACCCTCCAAACTTGAACACGCAGCATAAAAAGACGCGCCCTGGTACACGACCCAGATCCACATTTGCAACTGGTCAACCAAGATGGCCCATCCGCGCGTATGGCTGAGTGCGTGAGCTCTCCAAGTCCTTATCTGCGGCTGACCCCGATCTCGCTAGTTACGGGTGCATCGTCCGGATTCGGGCGATGCCTCACCGAATGGATCCTGCACCGTGGCGACATTGTCGTCGCTACCCTCCGACGACCCGAGATGCTCCAAGACCTCTCAGACATACACCCCAGAAACCGTCTGCTCGTGCTCGCCGTCGATGTGACCAAACCCGCCGACGTCGATCGCGCGTTCACGTGGACCAAGCAGGCGTTTGGCAGGCTCGACGTCGTCTTCAACAATGCGGGCGCGCTCATAGTTGGCGAGGCGGAGATGATCCAGATCGAGGATGCTCGGGCGATGTTCGATGTCAACTTTTGGGGCGCGGTGTATGTGAGCAGGGCCAGCGTCCGGTTTTTTAGGGAGGTGAATGGACCGGCGCGAGGGGGACTGTTGTTGCAGGTCAGTTCATTCGCAGGGTTTGCGGGCCCGCCTGGCTTTTCGTTTTTTGCTGCTAGGTGGGTTGGATGGCGATGGGTATGAGGACACAGTGACTGATATGCGCTATTCGTAGCAAGCATGGTAAGATCATGAAATCGGAGGTGTATAACAGCGACTTACCTCTTGAAACCATGATCAGCCCTGGAAGGATTTTCAAAGAGTCTCGCCAAGGAGATTCTACCGCAATGGAATATCAAGGTGAGCAGCCCACAAATAACCCGTAAACTCTTAACGAGGTTGGACCAGATTTGCATCATAGAAGCCGGAAGCTTTAACACGAATGGACTATCTAACGCGACGATTTTTCCTGAGAGCAGGGCATACAACGACAGTGCATCCCGGTTCACGATCCTTCGAAACGTCCTGACTACGCCAGGATTCAGGTTTGAAGGAGACCCGAAGAAATTCGCAAAGGCGATTTATTCAGTGGTTGAGAGCGGGAAAATACCACTACACTTTCCCATAGGGAAGGATGCATTGATGGTGGCCAAAGAGATACTGGGATTGCTTAAAGAGGAGATTTATGGAGCGGAACCTTGGTCTGCCGATTTGTTACGTGACGACTTATAGTCTCTGTGTGCGATCCGTCACAGGCTCACTGTTTTGAGAGTAAACATATGTCCCGGTGCACTCAAACGAGGACAACGCTTGACTACGAATGACTCACTTAACCACCATCACTCTTAGTGAAGTGTGTTTCGCGCAATTTTCCCTTTTCCGCTCGACCGTGCTCAACACCACGGCAGTCTTCGATAACGAATCTGTAGGTACATAAGGAACGATCGTTGGGGACCATAACACACCTGCATTTCTTCGACATAGCAACTTCGCGCGTCTGGCTAGGTACCTGCTCTTTGGTAGGTCTATGAGGAAACGTATGCCCACGCGTTGCTCACTCAATGCCTGGTGCATCATCAGGTTTTGGAAGATGCCTGACGGAACTCAACTTGGCACAAGGCGATGTCGTCGCAACGCTCAGGAAACCAGGGACACTCAATGAGTCATCGGCGAACTACCAAGAAGATAAACTGCTGGTGCTCAAACTTGACGTCGTCAACCAGGCAGAGGTATTTGTGCGAACCAAGGAGGTATCTGATAGACTAGACCTGGCATTCAATAACGCGGACTATGTTCTTTCTGGGGGCAGAGTTTACCCCTGTGGAAGCAACCTGGGAGGTGTTTGAGGTCAATTTATGGGGCGCAGTAAATGTTAGCTGGGTAAAAAGTCAGGTTCTTTGGGAGGTGAACGAACCGGGACGGTGGGGATTACTCCTTGCTGGCCATAGAAGCCATACCTCGTCGTTCGTTTTATA
>JBBPTY010001142.1:0-11096 GCA_038094335.1 Tylopilus aff. striatulus | reverse complement strand
GTACTTTCGGTCAAACCCGCATCCCCACTACCCCCTCCTCCCCCATCATCCCTCATCCTCGATCCCAACCTGCCTCACCCATTCCCCCTACTCGTAGTCAGAGCCCCACCGTCATCCCCAACCCCACCATCCTGCACGTTAATATCTCTCTGTCCCCACCTAATAACCCCCACCCTCGCTATTCGTTCCTGGGTCTCCCACCTACTCCTCCGGACTACCACCCACTGGACTACAGCCCAAATAATCCACTCTGTCTCACTCCAGGTGATGGACATGCCTATACTATTATGGTCAGGCAACGCAATTCTCTTCCCTTGGTGGAACGACTTTCCTCCTCCCCTTCATCTCCCACTCTGGTTGCGGATAATATAGAAGAGGATACCCCATGGGACGACTCGGCATATAGCAACACCACTGGATCCCCTGGATATGGGGCAAGAAATTAAAAGTTCGAAAATGGAACTTCGAATGTAAGAAGGGGGTAATGTTATGGTTATCCCACTCTACTTTCTTATGGCACATCGTCGGTCTAGGTCGTTTCCTTGTTTAGTCCTTCTTGTTCCTTCCTATATTTCCTGATACGTTGTCATATAAGTCATACGACTTCCTATTGGTCATCCATATCGTACGACTATACCTCTCTTTTCCTGATTGGTCTCCTGTACTATACACAGCATGGTCTGTGCGCCTTTCCATACCCTAGTTATAGTAGGGTTCTATAGTTTGTATTCCTTACGCTTGATCTACACAATTACACGTTCTATCTTGTGTCCTAGTGTGAAGGCCAGTCCCTTCACTCTGAGTATTGCCTAAGCGGATCTTCCACAGGTCCTTCCCTTCGCCCCTAGTAGTCTCTAGACGCAGAGCCTCTTCGTGAGTGCCTCCTAGAGTGACTAACCACAGGATCTAGCGTACAGCGTAACAAGGTGGCAAAGGGTGAAGCATAGAGACTGCTTGGAAGAGATCCAAGCAAGTAGTCAAGTCAATGGAGGTTGAATTGAGTAGAACTAGCTTAAGGTTAATAGTACATGGAGAACCCTACTTTATAGGGTACAGAATGGCACACAGACCAAGTGTGTGTATAGTACATTGAACCAAAAAGAGTAAGCCAAGAACAAGTGTAGTGAGGCAAAAGAAGAAAGTACAACAGTTCCCAAATAGAGGAAGAATGATCAGATAAAGAATGAAGATAGAGACAAATTGTAACAAAGTGCTACTGACCAGTCCAACAGCCAGGGTTGGCTGCATAGGTAAGAAAGTAATACTAACACTACAAAATGCAGGTAGTGGTGTGGTCCAAAATCCAACAGATCTGCCCAAGTAACACTGCACATATAGCCACATAGCTACCACTACCAGGTCTCAGACAATCCTACTCAGATGGTCTAAAAATGCTCAGACAGGGGCTATACTTGCCTGTGTGAGCCTACTAATGTGAAGGAATATGAATATCAACTGAGACTTACTTCAAGTGAACTAAAAATGACCATGCCATACTTGGCCAGTGATACTTGACCAATACAACTTGCTCAGGTGGGACACTCTTGACTTGGGGCATCACTGGGCTCAACCAGGGATCTGTGGATGAAAAACTGGAAACCAGGGATCCGTAACTGTAGAGAGCTCCTTGCTCCTACACCATGTACATGGCTTTATGGTCCAGGCATACCTGAGACTGTACAAGAGGAACTAAAAAAAAGTGTTGCCACCCAGTTCAATGGCCAGGGTCAGCTGCATAGGTAAGGAAGTAGTACTAACACTACAAAATGCAGGTAGCAGTGTGGTTCAAAGTCCAACAGATTCATCCAAGCAACACTGCCCACACAACCACACAGCTACTGCTGTCAGATCTCAGATGATCCTACTCAGATGGTCTAAAAATGCTCAGACTGGAGTCATACTTGCCCATGCAAGTCTACTAATGTGAAAGAGTGTGAATATCAACTGAAACTTACTTCAAGTAAACTAAAAACTGCTGGACCATACTTGGCTGGTAATACTTGACCAATGCAACTGACTCAGGTGTTGTAAGAATAATGAGGACTCTTGATGAGTGAGGGGCTATCAACCAAGACTGGTGTCAAGGATCAACAGAAGAAAAGAAGGGGGCAAGCAAATCTCATCCCTAAAGGGGTTCCAGGGAGGTAGTTGTGTGAAGGGGTGTTTAAGATGACAGCAGAGCAAGGAAAAGATCTTCCCTGGGGTCCTCCAGGTGAAGATAGTAAAAGATAGGGGCTTTCAACCCAGGTGACTTTTCCAGTCAAGAGTGAAAAGAAACAGTGACTAAGGATGACCTTAGTGGCTTCCTAGAGACTGTGGGTGACCTTCTCTCATTTTTCTGAAGGAGCAGAAAGATAAATTTCAAGTATCAAAGTACATACTTTATAGTCTGGGCATATCCAAGACTGAAGATGTCAAAGATATCAAGTGAATAATAGTCACAAGGCCCCAAGTCATAGGACAAGGCTGCAATATTAGGAAAATGCTAAAGGTTAACTGATCCAAGTCAAATCTGACAAGGACAGACTGATGGAATGGAGCCCAATTGTCTTCAGGGGTAAACTGGCCATTTAAGTGACCTCAACTACTCGGCCATGCAATTGAGTTCAACTGGCTGACATGTTCAAGTCCAGGCCCTATGCTATCAAGTGAAATTAAATGAAAATACTCTTCATCATATGAAAGAACATGTCTGAATCATCAAATGGAACTCTAGAAGATGTACCAAAAGTTGGTTTAGACTTGACTGACCAGACTGGGTTGACTCAGCCGACTTGGATGAATGATAGAGACTTGGAACTTGCTTGGGACATGCTTGGGATGACCTGGAAGACCTGTAAACAAAACTTCTCCAACTCTCTTCTTGAAATCATAGCGAGCTTCCAGCTCCTATAGTGTGACACTCTTGACTTGGGGCTGTTACACAGTACACAGAATCCTGTGGAGAATCACCCTAGGAGGCACTCACTAAGAGGCACTGCATCTAGGAACTTAAGAGATACAGAGGTTGGTTGCAAGGGAGTTTACTAAGTGATACTTAGAGTAAAGGGGAGAAGCCTTCACACAAGGACACAAGATAGCACATACAATTGCACAGAACAAGTGTAGAAAATACAAGCAGTAGAACCCTACTATATCTAGGGTGTGGATTGGCACACAGACCATGGGGCTGTGTACAGTACAAGAGACCAAAAAGAGAACAAGGATATAATTGTATGATATGGACAACCAATAGGGAAGTCATACAACTTACATGATGACATAGCAATGAACATGGAACAAGGCAAAGAGATCATGAATAGATGACCTAGATCAGAGGAAGAGTGGGTGCAACTATAACACATGACCACTAAGAGTTCTCAGTCATAGATATCATAGTTTTGTTCAGCCGATTCGAATGTTTGGGAGATAAAGGAACAAGGATGCCATTCTCTGTTAGTGTCAGCTTGAAGGAGTACTCCTCCTGATGCATTGTAGGAGCCAGAAGCTTGCTATGATTGCAAGGAGAGAGTTGAAGAGGTTTTGTTTACAGGTCTTCCAGGTTATCCCAAGCAAGTCCTAAGCAAGTCCCAAGTCTCTGTCATTCATCCAAGTTGGCTGAATCAACCTGGTCTGGTTGGTCAAGTCTAAACCAACCTTTGGTACATCCTTTAGAATTCAATTTGAAGATTCAGAACATATTATTTCATACAATTGGGGTTATTTTACTTGATTTCACTTTTTGTAGAGGGCCTGGACTTGGATGTGTCAGCCAATTGAACTTGGTTGTGTGGCCAAGTGACTGAGATCACTTAATATGGCCAGTTTGCTCCTGGAGACAATTGGACTCCATTCCATCAGTCTATCCTTGTTAGATTTGACTTGGATCAGTTAATCTTTAGCATTTTCTTGATGTCACAGCCTTGTCCTATGACTTGGGGCCTCATAACTGTTATTCACTTGACATCTTTGACATTTTCAGTCTTGGGTATGCCCAGACTATAAAGTATGTACTTTGGTACTCAAAATTTATCTTTCTACTCCTTTGGAAAAGTGAGAGAAGGTCACCATAGTCTCTAGGGAACTGCCAAGGTCATCCTTAGTCACTATCTCTTCTACTGTTCATCCAGAAAAGTTACCTGGGTTGAAAACCCCTATCTTTTGCTATCTTTGTCTGGAGGTCCCCAGGGAAGATCTTTTCTTGCTCTTTGCTGTTGTTCTAGTCACCCCTTCATACAACTACCTTCCTGGAACCCCTTTAGGAATGAGATTTGCTTGCTTCCTTCTTTTCTTCTGTTGATCCTTGACACCAGTCTTGGTCAGCAGCCCCTCACTCATCAAGAGTCCTTATCAGAGTCCTTATTATTCTTTTAGAATATTTGGAGGCATTGGTGGAAATGGAAAATGGTGCAGAGAGATTGGGCATGCGAAGGATGGGTTTAGTGGTGAAGTATGCTCCAAGGTTATTGAAGGAGATTTGGCATTTCATAGTCCATTTCCAAGGATGATTCTTTTTGGTTAGGTCAAGAAGAGGTCAGGCAATGTCAGAGTAATGGGGGATGAAACATTGGTAAAAGTTAGCAAAGCCTAAGAAGTGGTGGACATCTTTAACTTTGGTAGGGGTAGGCCATGGGGCAATTCTGTCCAGCTTGACAGAGTCCATGGTAATTTCCTCTGGTTGGACAATCATGCCAAGGTATTTGATCTCTTGAACAGAAAAGGTATATTTTTCGAGCTTTAGGCAGAGATCAAGGTCCTTCATTTGTTGTAGGATGAGCTTAGTTCTTCAAGTATGTTCTTCTTTGTTGTCTAAGAAGATCAAGACATCATCCATATAGATGACCAATCATCCTTCAGCTATAAGGTCTCAGAAGGAGTCATTCATGAACCATTGGAAGGTAGGAGGGAAGTTAGTCATTCCAAAGAACATTATGGTGAGTTCAAAAAGCCCTTTGTGGGTAATGAAGGTGGCTTTCCATTGGTCTCCTTCTTTAATGCAAACATTATTGTAGCCCCATCATACATCAAATTTGGAAAAGATCTTTGCACCCTTGAGCTTGTTCATGAGGTTGGAGATGAGGGGAAGGAGATATATGTCTCAGATGGTGTGTTTGTTGAGGTACCTATAATCCTAGCAGGGTCTAAGCCCTCCATCCTTTTTCTTGATGAAGAAGAAGGGGGATGCTTGAGGGGATTTTGACAGACAAATTTTTCTGGTTGCTAGGTTCTCCTCAATAAATTTTTCAGCCACTTCTCTTTCTTGTGTGGAGAGTGGGTATACTTTTCCAACTTTGGAGATGAAGGATTCAGAGAGGTTGATAGTATAATCATAGGGACATGAGGGTGGTACATGGTTAGTTGCTTCCTTCTCTGGAGGCAAACTCTTTGTATTCAGGGGGAAGGGTTGGTTTAGGTTCACTGGCTTCCACTTTCTGGGCAAGTTCCATAGTGGTGGTTATTTTTCAGATTTCCTTCATGATATGAGGGTTTGCAAAGCAAGATCTGAATTTTGAGATCTGGTTCAGGATGGCAGAGAATATAGCTCATTGGGTGAAGTCATTAGGGAGTTCAGCTCCTACATAGCAGCAAAATCCTTCCATTTCTTTGTTGTCTAGATATGTGTGATGGAGTTTCTGAAGCTTGGATTTCAGGTTCATGGGTTGTGTATTTTTTGAGAGGTACTTTCCTCTTTCTGCAGCATGGGTGAGGAAGAGGTCAAGGGAATGGTTCTTGTTCAAGGGTATGGATACAGTCCCTTTCTTCCAGTCAATGGAGGGTTCTGAGGCTTGAAGCCATGAGTGTCTGAGGATTACATTTTCTTTTCCTCTATTGATGATATAGAATCAGATTTTCTGAGTGATATCACCAATCTTGGTAAAAATGACAGCCTCATGTTGGCAGATGATGTTTGTTGTTTTGTCCATATTTCATATGGGGAAGGAAGAGGAGAGTTTTCAGATGGGAATTTTGTTTTGGACCACAAAGTCTTTGTCAATGCAGCAGATCTGGACTCTGGAGTCAATGAGGGTGATGGTGTTGACAACTTTGAGAGTTTGAGTTGAAGTGATAATTTGGATGGGAACATACAATGAGTGGGGCTTCAATTCAACTTTCTCAATATGTACAAGTTTCTAGGGAGTGACTCACATCAACTGAGGACTCCCTTCTAAAAATCCTGGTTATAGTTTCCTCCCTTTGCTACTCTTCCTACAGTGATATCTTCATCATCACTTACTTCTTCAATCATTGTTTGAGTAGTTTCTACCTTGGCAATTTTCTTGACAGGAGGTCATTGGGAAGAGCACAGGGGAATAGGAGGGTTAGAGGAAGTGGGTAGTCTAGGGCAGTTATGGAGGGAGTGCCCTTTCTTTCTGTATCAAAAACAGAGTCCTTCCTTTCAATATCTTTTCCTTTCTTTTGGGGTAAGCTTGGTGATCCTGTCTACATCTATGACATTGGGGTCCTTGGTGTGGCAGGGAGTAGGTGGTGGAATGAAGTATGTATTTTTGGCTTTGTGTTGTTCTGCTATTTTAGCTACAAAATCCTTTTGCCATAGAAGGATTTTGACTTTTTCATACCATCCTTTGATTTTTTTTGGGACATCATTGGAGGTGTAGACTCATTCTACCATCCAGGGGGGTATGGCCATTCAAAAGTAGTGGATAAGGGTACTTTCATTGGCTTGGTCAAGTAATCCAGCCCTGGCAGCTTCAGTTTTAAACCTGAAGATGTAGGTGGACAGATAGGCATTGGAGTGGACTCTTGTCTGGGCTAGCCAGGTCTGGGCAGGATTAGTGACATTGGGGGATTGGAAGTTTTGAAGGAAATCCTTGGAGAAGTCCTCAAAGGTTCCAAAGGTTTTGCTTTTTACCACTTGACTTCATCTGGCATCAGCCCATGGTTTGACAGTTTCTTTCTTCATGTAAAATAGGGCAAAGACCACCTTTCTAGCATTGTCATTGTAGATGGCATCATTGATCATAAAGTAGGCTTCAACTGAGTCTAACCAAGTGATAGCCTCACTTTCACTGCCATCAAATTGTTCAGGTTTGTCAAGGGGGATTTCAACAGGTCTGGAATTGGCCATAGTGGGGAGTTATGGTGGGGGTAGTTGTGATTGAGGAGGTGGGAGAGGTACAAGGGGTGTTCCAAAGATCTGCCCTATTAAGGGTTGTATGGTGGGCAATGAAGGTGTGGGTACTCAAGGAATACTAGCCTGTACAGATAGTGTGTGGGCTAGATTGATGGCAATGGTTTGGTCTCCTACTGTAGGCATAGGTTTGTCTGGATCAGTGTAGTCTGGGGAGTCAAGGTCCTCAGATGGGTCAGAGTCAATGGAGGCAGGTTTCCTTCAATAGGTCAAAGGAATCAGAGGTTTCAGAGGAATGGTGTCAAGGTGGGAGTGGCACTACTCAATGGTAGGTGTTGAGTGGATAAAGCTAGTTCTTTTGTTACACTTGGTCCAGGTAGAAACAAGTGAAGACTTGAAGACAGAGGTTGGAAGTCTGTTTACTCCAAAGGGCACACAGTAGCCACATTACAGAGAGATGGATGACAACCAAGTAGGGATTGAACCTGACTTGGTGGAAGCTAGAGTCAAAGGTCAAGTGATCATTCAAAGGTAAAGACCTGGGAAGTTACTGGAGAGCAAAGGGCAAGTGGATTGGTACAAGATCAAGTAGAACTAGCTTGAAGAGTACATGTGGTAGAACCCTACTCTACATAGGTGTTATGCAGTACACACAATCCTGTGATAAGTCACCCTAGAAGGCACTCACTGAGAGGCACTGCATCTAGGGACTTGAAAGGTTCAGGGGATGGCCTACAAGGTATTCACTAGGCAATACTTAGAGTGAAGAGGAATGCCTTCACACAAGGACACAAGATAGAGTGTATGTTTGCATAGATCAAGCATAAGGAATACATCAATAGAACCCTACTATATCTAGGGTGCAGAATGGTGCACAGACCATGGGGCTGTGTATAGTACAAGAGACCCAAAAGAGAACAAAGGTATAGTTGTATGATATGGATAGCCAATAGGGAAGTCATACAACTTACATGATGACATAGCATTAGCGAAGAAAGCGGAAACTGACAAAGAGATCAAGAGTAATATGACCTAGACCATGCATAGGGGAAAAGCAGGGACAACTGTAACAATAGAATACAGAATGGTGCATGGACTAAAGCCATGTATGGTATAGGAGACAAAAGAAGAATAAAAGGTATAACTATATGATGTGAAAGTCCAATGGGAGAAGTTGTATGACTTACAGGCTGACTAATCATATGTGAAAAAAGCAGATGATGACAAGGAAAGGATAAGTTATAAGAGAAAAAGAAAAAGAGTGGCAATCATAACAAGAAATAAGAAGAGATGTGAGATAAAGTCATGGTTTTGAAATGCATCCCAGATACAAAGTCCCTTGCATTGGACAGCAGAGACATGGTGCAGTCCTGAAAATAGAAATAAATCAATTATTTTGGGTTTTTTGGGACCAGGAATGATTGCACCAGGAAGGACATGTTTTTTCTTATAGTGGTGGTCAGGCAAAAGTTCAAGAATGATCCAAATGTATATCCAGCAGTCACTTTTCTTGCTTTCAAATAATTGTGCACCATTAATAGATATTATGAGGAGTGTATCATCATGCCAAATCTTATTCTTGGCCACAGCATTGAAATAAGCATGACCACAAAAGATGTCATCATAGGAGTCAACTAATCCAGCATTTTTCTCAAGTTCCTGAAAGAGTTATTCTGTGCATCTGGCTCAATAGCACATTTTCTTGGCTGTCTTAGGGTGTCACCACAATGACTGGAGTTGTGGAGCAATCAGAATGGTATGGAATACAGCTTGAGAATGTTTAAACTGGCCATTGCTTTTCTCAAGCTTCACTTGGTCATATTGTGGCTCCAAGCACTCAGGGCAGGCATTGTTACAGTTTTACCTCTTTTGTCCATCCATGGTCTAGGTCATCTTTGTCATTGTCCTCTTGTTTTACTTTGATCCATCATTGTCATTATATTCTCCTGTAAAGTTGTATGACTTTCCTATTGGTTGTCCATATCATACAACTATACCTTTGTTCCTCATTTAGTATTGTACCATACATAGCCCTCAGGTCTGTGTACCACTCCACACCCTATATATAGTAGGGTTCTACTGTCTGTATTCTACACACTTGTTCTGTGCAATCGTACACTTTATCTTGTGTCCTGGTGTGAAGGCCTTACTTCCTTTACTCTAAGTATTGCCCAGCAAACTCCCTGGCCATTATCCTCTTTGTCCCTCGAGTCCCTAGATGTAGTGCCTCTCAGTGAGCACCTCCTAGGGTAATTTGCCACAGGATTCAGTATACAGCATAACAGGAATTGAGATTGGAGAGAGGTCCCACATATGCAACACAAGAGTCAATGCACAAATGGTTTACTATTAACATGACCCCACTAAGATTAGTAAGGAGACATTTGATTTGGTGGAAATTCAGAAGAATGGTATTGGCAAAATACTTCTGGATTGCTTTCTGACTCTTCTCATTGTTACAGTCAGCTTCCTTTTTCCTCTTTGGCATCTTTTATCACCACAAACACTGCCTCCTTTGACCATCTCTCTCATGATGGCCATGTATCCCCTTCACCCCTATTCTCTTATATATATCTTGATGACCTGCCCTTGAGTAACCCTTGTACTATTAGTATAGACACTTCCATATATGTAGTTTTCTCATGCTTGTTCTATGCAATAACACATTCAACTTGTGTCCTTGACTCTGAGGCCTTATTCCCTCAGTCCTAAGTATCATTCTTGTTGTTCCAAACACAATGCCTCTTAGTGAGTGCCTCCTGGAATTGCTAACCACAGGTTTCACATGAAGTGTAACACTCATGGGCTTTTTCAGATGAATGTTCAAGCACCATGAAAATCAACAGTGCAAGTTCAGTATACTAGTTATCAATGCACAAAGCCTGCTTTGAAGGATTTCAGAGTTGATCAAGCACTTCTCCAGTCAAGCCAGTACTGTCTTCAAGTGAAGTGTTCTGAATTGCTTGGACAAATGACATCAATTGTTGCAGTTTGGGCAACTTTGCTGTGTGTGCTAGCTCATCCAGGTCAAGACCAATGAGTTAATTGGCATTATGTGACCCAGAACAAGGTCATGGACATGACAGAGGAGGAGGGTGTACTAGAGGTCTTGAGGGAGGTGACAGACTTGGCAGGCTTGGCAGGGGACTCAGAGGGGGGGAATGACTTGGAAGCTGTACTGGGGGTGTTCAAGGGGGCAGTGGGGGCATATCCTGTTCATCAAGCATATCATCCAGCTCAAAGCCTTCTGCAAAAGACTTGGGGGACATATCATAGTTCAATCTTATATAGACAGGCATACATGTGTAAGAAATATACCTGAGACTGTTCTGTTGACATCCTCAGGCACTTTGATGCAGGTTCCTGGTCATCCAAGCCATCTCTATCAGTCCCTGCTTGAGGAGCATTGATGAATGCTCAGAATGCTTCTGATTGTCCTGTTTGTTGTATTGCCTCTTGTTCATGCTCTGGTGCTCCACAACAATGCCAGTTCCAGGTATTTAAGGAATTGAGTTTGCAGTGCTCTCCCTTGCAGTACTTTTGGTAGACACACCAAAGGTCTTGGACAAGGGGCATGTCTGTCATATGGGGAAGAGATGAATTGACTTACACTCATATTGCAATGAACTCATTGAATGGCATGGATTGGACTGGTTGGAATTGGTGCAAAGTGCATAGATTGAATAGGACCATTGTGTTGCGCCACAACATTATCTAACTTAAACTATTAACACCATGCACAGTTTCTTTTCCATTTTCATTCACTTCCGTGCTGTGCACTGGTAAGGCTATGCTTTATGACTAATCTTATTCTAGAACAATCTATGCTTATCTATGACATCATATGGAACCACCTAGAACAATGATGTCATCATGACTTATGATGACTCAGTATGACTAACCCTTATCTCGGCTGTGCTTTCCTATGCACACAGCCTCCTTATCGTCCAATAGCGATACGGACTCATATGGTTCCACTTTCTATTTACCTTTTATATCATTTATTACATCAGCTGTACCATAACAT